>QXVX01003322.1:6338-74430 GCA_013436065.1 Halocynthia aurantium
GGTTTTTGTATGAGGGGGGGGGGGGGTGCTAGGGACATTAGGAGGTTGACAAAGACGCTTTTATATATTAAATTTCATTTCAAAATAACTGCAAAAAAATCTTCAGCAGTTTTTCTAGCTGACGTCACATATTATTTTTTGATTGCAAGTTGATGATATATATGTGATGCAAATTGAATGTAATCGACTTTATTTCTGAAGATAGAAAGTGATATTCAATGAAGGTCTCTTAGTGAAATATATTCTGAAGTTGTACATGCTTCGAATTATTCTTTGACAAGCGTTTTATTGTCACATTGAATATTATCGCTAATTATCATTGAGTTTCTGGCAAAAATATTTGACCTGTTCTTGCGTGTGGCCATCAACAAACTACGGGGACGATTATCCTACAAACTGATCACGTTTATTTTTAAAATCGCTATGTTAGAGTTCAACGAAAGTACGTTTGATAAAAGCGTCTGTAACAAGTCGATATGATAAGTGTATTTCTCCCCAGACATCTCCGTGTGTCTTGTGAAAGTCGATGGGTGGTGTGAAACCAGTTCAAAGAGACGCTGGAATAACAAAATTAATAATTTGTTTGCATAATAAATAAAAGACAGCATTACTGGCGATGACTAAGAAGTATAAATATAATTCCCACTAACGTGAAAATTTTCCGATCGACTTCAAGTTAGAAATACATCAACGTGTCAGGCTTTTTATAGTAATCGTAATAAAATAATCATATATTGGAATGTGGACCAGTGATGTAGTGCTTTGGAAATGCATGGCGACGTCTTTTCCTCCATTTATCGAGGAGGGTGATGGACGTACCCTCCCTATTTCAAATAAACTTTAAAAAATGAGTTTTTAAGTCGGGGAAATTTTGGACTAGACCACTAAAACATGAGAAAGTACTACGTGCAATTGAACAATTCTCTGCGAGTACAATTTCAAATATGTCTCAAACGAAGGATACTTTTTAGTTTATCGTTTGTCTGATGATGTTTTTGTATTGATGTCGCATGAATAGATTTTTATCTTCTTGAAATCTTCAGAACGATCAGCAACACTGTCACGAACCAATGAGGTTTCTCAAAAGCAATGTAATTTTACTTTATGGCGGAGAATCCACTCGGATGTGCAGAATACTGGCTGTATAGTTTGATTCTTTCATTTTTTATACATTACAATCTTCATCCTACGCTTCTTTTCTATGAGTATAGATTCTGGAGTCTTCTGATAATAGCACATAAATTTACAGTCTTGGACAGATTTCTAATACGATCCAAATCCTTTTTGTTTTCTCGGGCGACGTATCCGGCCGAATCTAAAACCGGTAAGCCATTGACAACTTTTCCCATAAGGAGCAATTTCGTATTATGACGATGAGTGGCACTTTTTCCTGTCCTCCGTGTGCTGATTGACGTTAGAATAGCATTGTCTTCTTTGAGTATAGTTTTCATATTTGGACAAGGACAAGTATCATCAACGTTCAGTCTAATGTCAATAGACGGATTTTGTTGCAGAAGTAGATTAAAAAGATTAAGATCGCTATTATTTTTGATGACGGAAATCAACGCCACTTTAATAAATCGATGATAATGCATTGGAGCAGAACTCTCATCTTCTCCCAGATCCAAGCGAACACGAGTAACTGTGCCGGTTATAACAAAATCTGATTGGCAATACGCCTCGGATATCGGCATAGTACAGGTTTCACAAACTGGGACTATAGGACCATCTGGGAGTGGGATTAAGCGATGTGGCTTGTCTCCGTCCGTTACGGGAACTGACGGACATCGAGCGTTGCAGCTGTCTACGTCCAGGAAGTTGTTACCATTTCCCTCACATCCACTGTAAACAAATGGCTGAGGAAAAGAAGAAATGAGTTAGCAAAGTTATTTCCTTTTAAGCAGTATAGTTCAGATCTTCAGTAGCCAGCAATTTTTTTAGACCCATTTAACATTAGCAGAGATATATCCTTACCTCGCAATTTCTAGTTTCCGAATTGTAATAGATCCTTTGTTCAAAACGTCTGCAGGACCCTTGCTTCGGAGGGAACTTACACAAATCCATACACGAGTTAGCACAAGCGGTGAAAGTAGGGAACTAAAATGTACATAACGAGCAATATGTTAGATTCTGCAGTTCTAAGGAAATATTGTGATTGCAAAATACCCATACCTTATTCGTGATCGCAGAACAGTCTCGAAAAAATGACTTGACGCAGGTTTTTATATTTCTGTCGTATATCCAAAGCCTACGAATCCTTCGCTGTGACTCTTCTGAAGAACATCCGAGGGCTTGTTCGCTCGGATAAGTTTGACACACAACCTGAGACGATCTGCGTTGGGGGTTTGGTCTGTTGAGAGCTGGAGAAAAAGTAATAGTTGATAGTATATTGCAACCCCATTCTGAGTAACAATAATGGAATTTTATTTTCACAATCCTCACCTTCAACACTAACTTTGAATGTTACCCAAACCGCTCCACCACGATTAGCAGCAATGCACAAATATTCACCACTGTCTTGATATTCTGTGTTCCTGATGATCAACTGACCCAAATCTTCCGTAATACAAATCTTTCCGTTATCGTCACCGGGCTTCATGAAATTAACGTCATTCTTTCGTTTCCAGAAAATCGCCGGTTTCGGTGTCCCCGTAACTTCACAAGTCAAAGTAACTGACTTCCCTTCCTTTACTGTCATTATGCCTGGAACCGATATCACCATGGGTGGTGTTATCGAACTGGATTCATTACCACGAATATTCGTATATTTATTGGTATTGGCTGATGTGACCAAGATTGTGTTGGGCGTAGGTATGGAATTGCAAGTTGAGGGTAATATATCGATTCCTGTAACGCATGCCTCGATGTCCATGAAACAAGATGTGAAGTATGTCATGCCATCATTGGCGCAAACAAAATCTTCGTTAGTTGTTGGTGAACCGCATAAATTATTACACTTGCATGTTGGTAGTCCGTCAACTACTTTGCACAGCTTCCCTTGTCCAGTACATTGAATACCTTCACAAGGATTTTCCTCTATATATCTGACCTATAAAAAAATTGTAAGTGTAATTCTTTGCACACATACACTATTATAATTACAGGAAAATTGTTTCACAATTATAGAACTTGAAAAACTTGTAAAACTCCTATTCAAGAACTGGTTAATCACGTAAAAGACGTTTTAAAAGGGCATGCACCACGTGTCGATCTTCTAGAAGATCTTCTGTAATTTAGTGGGTCTCTGCCAGACCTTACGGACGATTTTTATCACGATGAAAGAAAATAAGTATCGTTATAGTTACGTGTGACGGAATCTTTAAGTTAAGTGTCGTTATGTTTTTGTACCAAGAACTTATTGACGCAAGATCGAATTTGGTGATTAAATATTTTAAGCTCGAACTCAAACAATGTGTTGAATTTTTTGTCGTAAACAACCCTTTGATCGCCGCCGCCGCAGACAGCGAAATCATCGCTGAATATATCGCATATCTGCACACATACGGTTTGTTTTTTGTTTTCTCTTTGTGATTATATGAATCTGTCTGCGTATTTCCGTAAAATTCATCTTCCCAAGGAGATTAACTATTTTTTGTAAGTCATTGGTCACGGCAACACGAGCTATGTAAGTTCACCTTATTCAACTTTTGCCTTTCTCCCGTGGTTATGGATTACCTTCATCATAATAATACTGTGTCGTCTAACATAAGATGTTATTTGAGCAAGAACGATATTTTGACTTTAATTTGAACTCTTCCGTTTTAGCGAAAATATAAATTACGTGTTGGTATTCATCGGATTTCTAATTAACAAATTGCGGCAACAAATAACCGGAATAAACCTCAAAAACAATTTCGTCCTTGGCTCAATTGAAATACAAAAATTAAAACCCAGTAGCGATAGACCGTCATATAATTATTAAGATAAAGATGAATACAGCATGGTAAATTTTATTTTATATTTGTAATCGTTTTTCATTGCGTATATTATGCATAACATTAAGAAATAAATTTATTATATTATCTCTTATCTCTATTTTTTGTATTTTAGTAGTATAGTATTATATAGTTGTAATCCGTAGTATAACTAAAACGAAATATATCAGCAAGTATATGCACACCCTTCTCCACGATATAACATTCCGTTTAGTTATATCAGACTGGTCGAAATCAAAATGGCAGTTAATGGCATGCTGCTATTCTTAGTTGCCCTTATGTAAATTGATGTGCACAATTATGTATATTACTCATGTGCGTCGGGAACTATAAAAATACAGTTAAACCACATTTCGCAGGGAATAATTGCGACACTACGTCGGAGACGCTTAAGAGTCTGATGCTTTGCTAAAAATACTCGGCGCATTTGAAATGTTTATTAGAAAAGTCCCGACGGCGGACAATCAGCCCAGGACGCAGACATACTTTCGAAGAATATGATAGAGCGAATGCAAATCAACGCGTATGATATGTCACGACTTCTGGCACCATTACAAAACACAAGCAAACTTTCACAAAATGTTTAGATTATCGTCCATTCTGAGCGTCTGCCGTCTGACGACATTTATTACAACAGAATATGACGACAGGCAATGGGTAGGGATATCAATCAAATACAAAAACAACAACCTATTCGTCTGTTCATAGTTTCTGACTATGAGTAATATAAGATCAGGGGCAAGGGAGAAAAATAAATATCATATTACATTATTGTGTGAATGACGGAAAATATAGTAAATGTTTTTCGATTCGTATCGCGTTATATCATTATATCGAAAGAAACCATTTCGTGTAACTGTGATCAAAACAACCGGAGTCGATACAATTTTTTTTTCTATTTGCTGAGCAAATAATGGCTTTCTGGTTATAAAAAACACTTTGCCCTTCGTAAAATAACGATAATTCATTTCACAAATATGAACCACCATATCAGAAATTACATCATTTCATGGGAGGAATTAGTATCACGGATTGGTAGTTACAAACTGTTGAGTTGCAACTTTTGATTGAAACAATCGAGGAAAGGGTGAATAGCATTCTACCATTTGTTGGAGGAGGGGAATCAGGCAAAAAAAGGTTAAGAACCGCGATACCCTATTTATATAGCTATGTTAGATGTAGGAAAGCGAATATTTACCTAAAAATATCAAAAATTACATACCTGGGAACGCCATGGATGAACACACGTTTTGGTTCCACACATGTTTTCACAGCAGACCTGAGGCGCAGAACAATCTCCGTTGGAAACGCAAGACAAAACTTCCGGGCACATAGCCAGTTCATCGATGTAATGAGTTGGACAAGATGAGGCCACGGAAGCTCTTGTAACGGTCCATCGAGTGGCTTGTGGCGGTGAAGAACTTCCGTTGTTTTCGGCAGCTTTTACTTGATGTATTCGGGGGTCGGGAAAACATATAGACATAGGTGTCATCACAAGGAGTGAAAATACCAAAGCAATCATTCCGTATTAGTGTTTATATAAGCGATGAACACGTATGTTGTTGATCAGTTGTTTGTTGACCACCAATGTCAAATCTTCAATTCCACAAGACGTCTAGAATAAAGACTCGCAAAAAGATTCTGCAAATACAAAATGATAAAAAGTATAAGAATTTTACACTTGGCGTTTCATAAAATACTTTTTTTTACTACAAATCAATTATAGCTCAAGTTTTGAAATTTGAAAAGAGATTTTGAAAACACAACTGAGATTAAATAACCTAAGTAATTCAACCTTAGGTTATTAGCTAATAAATAAAGTTTTAAAACTATTTGTCCTTTGAATAGCTAAACTACGTACTATTCACATTCAAATATGATTGAAATAACACACTTCTACCGCTGGGTACCTCCAATTATAATCTAATAATACTAATACTTCTTTACCTTATACAATAACACGAACTTATTTGTCTTATTTGTTAGATCTGGTCTGATCAAGGCAAATAAAAGTTAAGTTATGAATTTCCTCTGCTAGGCACACTTATTTATAAGTTACTGACCAAATACTGAGCGAAACCCCAAGACCGAGTACGACAATTGCGAAGTAGGCTTGTTTATTACGGTTTATTCGAGAAGACAATTTCGTCGTTCAACTTTTTTCGTCGAAATCGAATATTGCTTATTATATGTATAGCAAAAGGGCAGACGTCTGGCTCTCCTAAGAAAATTACAATAATGGTTGATTTATTTTTAGATAGGAAAGGACTACTTATCAATTAGTCTGCGACCCAAAAACTTCATCTACTATAGAGACCACGTCATCATATGTAACTACCGACAACAATAGTATCGATGGCATACTGACCGAACTATAACGAATTTATACGGATTCTTGGACACAAGACGTCTTACGTCATTCCGTCTACACACAAACCACCTTTCAACTTTTCTGTCGTCAGTTTTTGACCTGCGCTTGACTACATGCTACCAGGTAATATGTCTTGACTAAGATACGGAATCATGGGCGAGACAGATTATACTTACTATATAGACAAAACTTTCTATTTATTGACAAAGGTCGTGAGAAAATTTGATGACGACCACCATGGCATCCGATACCAACTTCCCCTATTGCAAATCTGAAGTACGGAGACAGGTAAGGCCATAATACTATTTCTCAATTTCGTAGTACCCACTCTATCATGAGCAGTCTATCAGCAGTGTGTAATTTGAATACACCACCCAATTCTTTGCAAACAAAAAGTTTAAAAAGTATTTTGACTGTCACCCTGCTACGACCTTGCACTAGAAACCTTGTCTCGCCTACAGTAATTTCCAGTTTGAATACGTGCCATATACTCCAGTGATATTCAGCGAATTGATCGCCGATTTAAATTGCTTTTTTATCAGATAATGCAAATATAATGCGTACCCTCGCGACGCGTGATTTGGTGTCTGAAACAGTTTCGAGAAAATAAGTTTCTTCATGTGGTTACTTTTGTGTATTATTTTAAGATGAACTAATATTACAATTCTTCGAATAGTTTTAAACGGCACTTCATCGTCAAGAATAAAGATCTCATCTTGCGATGGCAAAAATTCCACATATAAATTAGCTTCAGCGCAAAAACGAATGGGAAACGATTTTTAAAACCTCCAATAACTGGCATATTGTGAACACTGTGATCAATTTCTATAAATGTAGGAATAGCTATTAACGAATGACATATATATTTACGGTATACCCTATATCAGTACCTAGATACGTTAACGTTAAGAATTCGTTAAAGACGATCCCATAGCTAGAGCACGATATATTGATGCTGCGAACACAGGTCGATATCTGATGACGTCAGGGAACGAGGGACCAATGTATATACTGAAGTATTCGATTACTTTATAATTAATGCAAATACTTCGTTAACACAGTGACTGACAGTACTTTATCATCATAAATACTTATTTGGCATTCGGTTGTCTACATTTATTAATGTACAACATATTATAAAATTCAACATAACACCCTTTCCCCTATAACTTGTA
This sequence comes from Halocynthia aurantium, assembly GCA_013436065.1. NCBI lineage: Eukaryota > Metazoa > Chordata > Ascidiacea > Stolidobranchia > Pyuridae > Halocynthia > Halocynthia aurantium. The sequence continues at coordinate 13,820 of QXVX01003322.1, forward strand.
GATTTCTAGTAGGAAAGTCAGCAACTTATTTTAAGAACCATGTCACGTACATATTCGATGAGCATTATGACTGATAAAAGGGATTGGGATCGTTGTTGAGGCACGCATCAAACCTCTTTACTACGGATACCTCGTCTTCTATTTCGTTTGGTCGTCTAGACGCCTCCTCCGGTCATTAAACGTTCTACACTAGACGCGAGAAACACCGCGAAGCGCTTATCCTGTCATCCCATTATTCACTCGTAGCGCTCTGAGATTATGACTGACAACTTAGTGGTCGAAGCTGAATCAATGACATGAATGACGGATCGTATCAGGGTGTTTTTGCGATCGTGTTTCGGCAATTACATTGATGTTTTTACCAAGTTTGTCGGAGCCACAAGGAATTCTTTCAAGATTTTTATCAAGACTTTTAACCTTCACAATAATAAGAGTCGTGCCGTATTAGATATGATGGATGTTCTCAAGTGGCCTACATTGGAATCATTTTACATCTCTTTCGTCTAAGGAACTGTCATGTACTAGCTATCAGATTAACACCTCCCGTGACATAGTGGGTGGCAATTTGAAAAGATACGAGATAACTGAAAGATCACCACCCTTTCGTTTGAGATTCTTTTTGCTTGTCTAGATTGCTGCACATATACAAACGCTTCCCGACATAAAAACAATCAGTAATACAAACAAATATTCAGTTAAATTTTGTTTGCAGAGCCCTTTCTATGTTTCTATGTCGCCGCACTTTTGTGAGTGTAATGTCCGCCATTTTTGAATGCTTTGTAATCACTGTTCTTGTTTTGGCTGTGGTTGTGTGTGTGTGATGATATGTAAACGAAACTTATTATCATTGTATAAAAACTTTGCCTATTTTGAATTGCTGCCGAAAATTATGGGCCCGTGGGGAATAATCCACTATAGGCTTAAAGCCTTTGAAGGTAGTTAAAGTAGAAGAAGAGCTTGTAAGCGAGCGATAAACACGCTCTTCTTCGGGCGAAGATCTTGCGCAAAATCCGTGGCGTTTCTGAATATCGAATACTATTTTCGTGCCTACCTATCGACAACAATAGCATCGAAAATGTAGAAAAGTCTGGAGAACCACTAATGACTGATTTCAACTCTATTCCGACGACAAGCGAGACAGAAGGGACTTATCCAGCTATCAATTAGAAAGAGGGAACGAGGTCAAATCTTTACAGGGATCGACATATTTTCTCAGAACTTCCACTTATCTATGTCTGCATAACCATCAAGAGGACGAGGCTCATAGACAATTATTCGAGCACTGGACAGATAACACTGTTTATATTCAGCTCCGAAACCTGGCAACGACAGACACGCCCAAATACATTTACGGATTCCAGTTTTGCATGCAATAATTGTTTATAACGATGGGGATTTCTGCAATTAATTTAATGAAGGTATTCACGACTTAAGTAGAAAATATTTCATAACATTTTAATCGAAAATATTCATGATTGCCAAATTGTTATGTCTAACCACGATGGCGACTATTTTTTTGCGGCATATACATATAGGATCGAATAAAAATCTAAAATGCTTTGTCATGGTCATTATGTAAGGGAAATCGTTTACAGTGAATTAATTTAATTCGACGTTCAATGAAATACGATTGTTTACAGCCTACGTATAGGGTCGGAAGGTGTATTAACAGACCAATGGAATTTAATGAAACTCATACGAACTCTTGCGTGCCATCTAGTGCTATGATGACAAACTACCTGTGGAAAATCAAGCTCAATTCATGTTGGGAAGCTACTGTCAATATCAAGGTATACTACAATATTTTCTTATTGGGACAAAATTCTCCTTCTTATTAACAATTAGCTCGACTATAGTTACATCCTCGTGCTAGCCTACCTTCGTGAATGGTAGCAGCTGTAGTCACTGGCAGAATAATAGTTACGGTACCATCGTTGCAACAGGGTTTATTATTGGAACAGTTTTTATGAATGAGCATGCAATACAATCTAGCTAACAAGGGAGGAACTCGTTAGTTGTCGAATAATCAAAAGGGCGTGAAAGCAAATACGAAACTTCGGTTAAACGATGCTCGTTAGTAAGATATCAATGATAATTTTGAATTTGCCAATCACTAGTTGACGATAAAAAGCCACGGTTATTTAGGAACTATGTTCATATAGCTGATAACAACCAAGGCTAACTCGTGTTGCTCGAGACGCACAGGCGCTCTCAGGCGTTGAGAATAATTGGGTTCTAAGCATTCGACTGACACCTAGTGGCACGAACCCCGAGTTGATAAAAAAACATCGCAAACAAATAAAAAAAATATTATAACGTGATACACCACATAAGAATCAAAAATAACTTTTCATTCTACAGATTCCGGAATAAACATTAAACTAACAATACTGCTTGCAAGTATTTCTTCATCTACACTTTAATGAGCGTACAAAGAACAACCTAACAAACACCAAATGCTTTATAACCTCTCTCTATACACAAGTGCCTCATATCACCCTTCTGGTTCACATGCTATGTACCACTGTCATCATTATTATTTAACACTGCTCCTCTGCATGGCAACACACCTAACAAAAAAAATAGTAAAATAACCAAGATAATTTTCAATACATTGATGACCAATACTCCCCGTATCCTTTCTGGTTACAAGATATCTTATGCAACCAGGTTATTTCAATTTCACCAGTAAGTTCAAAGCTCTCCACCTTACACAGTTACAAGATAAATCTTACAACTTCCAATAAAATAAACATACACATTGGTGAGTGCTGAGGGTGGCAAATGGGGCACATGCCCCACACTGGATAACCATATAGCTACATTGTACTACACTGCTGATAGGTCATTCATACTTGCATCTAACTATTACAATCTATGATAGTGTGAGTATATATGTATGTACTTTCCCTGGAAGTCTCAGTGGGCACCTATGGATGTACATATATATAAATTGAAATAAGAATGTCTTGCTGACTTCATCTAAATATCAATGGATTGAAATCATTGTACATACCTATCTCTGCGTTTATGTCGTCGTTTCTGCTAAGTGCCATCAGCAATCCATAGTATGTCGTTTTAGAAGACTTGGATAATTCACTATGAACATGCTGAGATGATGGTTGCAATGATCCTTTTGATAATTTTCCTTTCACTTTTTCAATTGCTTCAAAATAGGTCTGACTATGCACTCCTAAATATCAATGAAACCATAAGCTTGAATTAATAAAGAAATATTAATCTAACACACATTCAAATCCAAGTCAGTTAAGTCAATTTTTACCAAAAGCTAATGCAACAAATTATCAGTGAAAAATATTGTTGGAATATTTATCATTTCAATTTTATTTCATTTCTGTATCTCAAACCACTCAAAATCATGAAAAATAATGTGGGTACCTTCTGTGTTGACCTGTACATGATTCCTTTTTTTCTGCTGCCAAGTATCAGAGGTCGGCACAATTACCGTCGAAGATCCATTTACTAAATGCTCGTAAACTTCTTTACACAAACTGCTGTATTCTTGAAATGACAAAACAGGAGTTCAAGGATAATAAATCTCAGAAGGAACAAGATAATTTTTATACCTTCAAAATAAAACTGGATTTGAAAAGCATAGAGGAAGTCCACAAATGACATCAAACAGTCCAAAGCGTCTTCCATTAAAACGATCCTGGCCGTCCTTTGTACAATTTCGAGAGGAAAATCATAACAGAGCAAGCAAATCAATGAATGGTATTCTTTTACACTGAGCAGTTCTGGGAATAGAAAGCACATGGAAATTGACATGTACAAATATTATCTCATTCATCATACCTGTTATTAATAATAGCAGGTGAAATGAATAAATTACGAAAGCGCTTGTTGTCACATTAGAAGTTTGATAAACTTTGGTTCGGTTAGTTCAAAATACTCTTTAAAATTCAAAAATCTGTGAATGGAATCAGAACACTATAAGATAGAATCTGAAAGTAGCTGTGCTTTTAAACCTAGTCATGAATGGGTTGGTATTGCCTGTAAGTATTGTTTTAATAAATTGAGAACATCATACTTTACTGTCAAGGGGCTGGGTAGCTATGCTAGTTTTAATAAATAGATTTAATTGTTTAATATACTATACCTCCATGTCCTGCCAGTTGATTAAAGCATTTCCAAAAGCATCGAATCAAACAGGCACGATTATGTGAAGTTGCGCATACGTATTCATATTCTCTAAATAATGTGTTGGTTCCATTGTGGACACTCCTGAAACTTTATAAAGAGCAAATAGTTGGATAGAGCAAACTATACATTATACACATAGATTTATAGAGGTCTCACTAATCTGCAAGGAATCTTGTTGGAACAATCTTCGGTGATTCATCTTTTTGTTCAACTAACTGACTTATTGCATCTTCCATGTACACAATGATATCATGTTGATCTGAGAAAGTGAAATATTCATCAGCAGGGGGTAAATATTGTTAATAAACACACAAAGAAGGCATTATTTGAAGTTGGCAGATTTAATTGACATGAAATTTGGCTAATTTCTGTGTATATGTAACCGAGATGACTTGCACACATACAATGGAACATTTACATGATGACGTCACATGAATACAAGAAAAAACTAAAGAATAAACTTGAATTTGAAATAAAAATACAGTAATTTTCGGAATATACCACACACTATTTAAAATACAACATTGGGAATGTATGTAGTGTAATTTGTCTCCAGCAAGTCAAGAGAAGTACATTTACCAACATATTCTTTAATATCAGGTGATTCTTTTCCACTCAATGCCATAATATTTCACGTAAAGTTCAAACTGAAATAACCATAACGACGCTCGATATGGTTCACTGCGTTCACACTGTAATGATATCGTGGTTCCGTGGTGACGCTGCAGCACTCCATGCTAAAAAGCGCACATAACAATGATAGGTCTATTTAAAACATGTTATTCATCATGAAAACACCACAGTCATCAAATTTCGTCACACTATACAGATACAAATCAACCTTACTCACTGATACATTTCGTTCATAGTTAGCAAAATGAAAGTCGCACAACAGCCAAAAACTCGTTAATGGTTTTTTTTAAGTAAATTCCCCCAAATATAATTTCGAAGAGAGTCGGGATAAGTTATATGTTCTACATATTTCTCATCACGTGTAATAATATATTTTTTGCCATAATCTATTCTTAACGAAGGTTTTTGTGATGAATTGTTCCTCGAGTTGTCAATTAGTCCATCGCTCCAGCACCATATGGCCTACCTACAAAGTATCCAACAGACAACAGCTGTTTCCTTAGGTTATATGAAACAAACACATTCCCTAGCTAGCTAGCGAATGGAGCTTATGGGTGGGGAGGCAGGAGGTAGCACCTTATTGGCTGATACGTGCATATCAGCATTTAAAGCGTGTCACTTTCCTTATCCCGGATTAACGAGTTCTAACTTCTAATGCAAGGTTTTAGGTTTTAATGACGCACAATCAAGGTAGTAGAAGAAATAGAAGTACAGTATTCTTATGGGAATATAGGTAGTCATACGAAATCATCGCAACTGAAAGCGAGAATTTATTGCTTACTTAGCAATTGTTCTGGTTCATTTGTTTCTGCATTCTTGCTGATGTCTACGTGCAAACTGCGCGAGCTGTATTAGACATAATACTTTCCACAAGGTGAAAACCGATTGGGAATTAGTTGATCGATTGGAAAGCAGTTAATTCATGTCGCACACGTCACGAAATCAAAATTTACTTATTTACAGACTATTTGAATAGCATATTAATGCAGTTTATGTAACGACGAACTTTCTGTTAGGTAAATACGCTATTTGTCAAATTATTCGCTTCAAGATCAGCCATGGCAGAACGATGTAAAGTTGAAGGTTATCAAGCATTTATTGACAAAGTTACTGCGTTAGAAAAGGAAGGAAGAACGGTTTATTGCATGTTCTGTGGTTCAAAAGATGCGGGCGGTGAAAGCTGGTGTCCAGATTGCGTTACAGCCGAACCAGTTGTCGAAGAGTGTTTAAAGAATGCTGACTTGCCTACTTCAGCGTTTTTTCTTTTTTGCTCGGTTGGTGAACGAGATTACTGGAAGAACAAAACTAACGAATTTCGGACTGACAAAAAGCTCAAGCTCAGTGGAGTACCAACGCTTATGAAATGGGGAGAACCAAACAAGAAACTAACAGAAGAGCAGTTGTTTAAATCCGATCTCATTAGTATGCTTTTCGAGGACTGACAGTATTGCCTGTGTAGAAAGAATTGCTGTTTGATTATTGTGCAATGTGAAACCGATTAATCAATTAATGTTGCATTTGTCTTAGTTTCACTTATGTTATTATTTCGATCATTCCTTGTAATTCCCAAATTTTTTAATTTCAGTTTTTACTAACTAGATTTTATATGTATTACCATGACAACTGCAAGCACAGAAAAAATACCAAGATGGTACCATGGTGGTATTGCATCAGCTATGGCTGCTTGCTGTACTCATCCATTAGATCTTCTCAAGGTAAGACAATATATAGTAAATTGCAAATACAGTATTGATAGATTGGAGATATATGGTTATGTGGGCGTAATACTTTTTACATTTTTCTCAGGTACACTTACAGACCCAACAACATGTTAAAATGGGTGGAACTCAAATGGCTGTCTCTATAGTACGTTCGCAGGGTGTTTTAGCTTTGTATAATGGAATAAGTGCTTCATTGGGTAGACAGGTATTATTCACTTCTTTGTTTTGCAACTTCTTTTATTATATTACACTGAAACATTTATGCAGTTTCACTCTTTTATATGAAGCTCACTTATTCGATGACCAGGTTTGCCTTGTACGATATGTTGCGACCATATGTAACAAAAGAAGGTGCTAAGGATCCAACCCTTCTTCAGAAGATGATGTTGGCGACAATAGGAGGTACATATATTAAGATGAACCCGTAGTAAATGACCTTAGTCACTAAAAAAAGATATTTGTTTCCAGGATTTGCAGGTGGCATTGTCGGTACACCCTGTGACCTGATAAACGTAAGGATGCAAAATGACATCAAGCTTGCTGCAGCAGACAGGAGAAAGTATGGATTAAAGTATTGCTGTAATTACTGAGCAGTTGATAAGATACAGGCCCCTGTCAGAAGAATGTCTGTATCTTCCCATGGATCTAGTTAAAATATATGAAAATAATTTGTTATTGAAAACTTTAGTTACAAACATGTCTTTGATGGACTATATAAAGTAGGGAGGCGTGAAGGAATTCCGGCACTATTCAATGGAGTTCAAATGGCAACTATAAGAGCGGTACTAATAACCAATGGCCAGGTATATTTACTTTTTATATTGCAAAACTATAATTTCAATGCTGTTGCAATAAATTCACAACCTTTATTTAGATTGCTTTCTACGATCAAATAAGACAAATGCTCCTGTCAACATCTTGGTTTTCAGACAATATTGGGACACATTTCACAGCCAGTTTCATGGCGGTTAGTATTAGTTAATGTTTAACTTGACTGATTTTGATGACATGGGATTTTTCAATTCAATCAATGATATCAAAATGTGGTTGATTAGATAAATATTTGTAGCAGGACTCTATTTGAAAGGGAGTAGATGTAACTAGCAAGAATATATGGAGATAGTAAGCTTACTAATCGAAAAGAAAAAGAAGATATCTGCAGCTTAGAAGTAATATTGACTGAGTGAAAGTTGAGTTGAAGGCAGAGGTAAGGATTATTGATTCAGGTATTTAAAGTACCCCGATAGAAATTAATCATCGATTCAGCTATTTCCATTCGAATTTTTATATCAATATTTGCAGGGTGCTCTTGCAACAGGAATGACACAACCAACAGATGTTATAAAAACAAGACTTATGAATGCAAAACCCGGGGAATTTCGCGTGAGTATATTATCATTTATATATTATTAAAATTATCTAAATACTATATTATTAACCATCATGAAATGTTTTATTCTTCAGAGCATATGGCATTGTATAGTGGAGACAGGAAAAGTAGGTCCTTCAGGATATTTTAAAGTAAGCATAGCAATTCACTACATTTTGTAGTTCAATAACAAATAGGTCGAAATCATTTTTTTTTTACTTTCAAAGGGTTTTATTCCCGCCTTCGTTCGGCTCGGACCACAGACAATATTAACTTGGATATTTAAAGAACAACTGCGTTTACGATTTGGAAAAGAAAAAAATTCTCATACATAGATAACTTACTATTTCACCACTGAATGTGTTTTAGTAATTATGAATTTTTTCTTTGTTATAATTTACCTATTCTGTCATGCCCATTAATTTTTACTATGCAAAATGGTTTTCTAGTGGGTTAATCACATTGCAATCAAAAGTACACAATATCTTACAGATATTTCACATATTCACTACCAAGTTACCAATTTTATTTTGCAATGATACTGTACTGGAATAATAAAAAAGAGGAAAGAAAAATTTGTAGGCTCACTAATAATGTTATCAAGTTACTACTGGGTCTGAAATAATTCACTATAACTGGCATGGTAGCAAACGTGCCGGAATTTCACTGCGCAATTACCATTGATATACTGTACCAATTTACCATACATTTTACTGTTGCTTATGTGTACAGCCTTGGAAAAGATAATGTAGCAGCAGTCACCTCAAAACAAATTGATTTGATATGTAAGCTATTCAAAATATACACTGTCTGCAAGAAATAGTTAAAAAATGTACATGTGAAGTAGTAGTAAAACGAAATGGCTGAGTATACAGCGCATGCTTGGTGCAATGATCATGATAATACTTGATGATTCTGTACTGCACACCTCAAATTTTTTGAATCTGGAATTACGCCTAATATTATATTCCTTCACTGTAGGCCCCTTCGAAAGTACTCCACTCCCCTATGCTATGCTACTACATTCTATGATATATATCTGAAGTCCCTTTATATGGAATTCCCATGAATTTTTTATATTGAGTAATTTTACAACGTGACTGCATGACACTTGAACTAAAATTTATTATGCCTAAATGATACCATTTCTTATTAACTAGTTTATTTTGTACTTACGTATTTTTATCTTTGCTTGAGCATTTTGATGGTATCATCAGCTAATTCATTGTTGCTACTTGCGCCTAATATCATCCACGAGGATGATGAGTTGAATAAAGCATATCGAAAGATCTATTCAGCTTCATGTTCTTCTCGTCTTAGCAGACACATTTTATCCGCGATTGCAAATAGAAAAATATCGTCCGGTGGAAGGTACGGCAGCTACATCCTATACATTGGTTTCTTTGGGCTAAAAACTGATAATCCACTATGCCTGGTTCCCCAGGTACTGTAGTGGCAACAGCAACTATTAATAGTACGAACATCGTCGTTATGTACAGATAGATGAGATAAGATACGAACCGCAGTGAACTTAAATGAACCTACTTTAAATGGAAAAAAATCGCGCTAAATCAGTAAAGTGGAACCACACAAACGATTTAATTATTAACACTAGAGGAACACCTACTTCGGTGATCTATTCTGTAACGTACGATCAAGATTATTTAACTGAAGTAATTTTGTTCCCGATGTAGCTTCAGACAGAGCTAGACAGAGTTTTGTCACCTCATAGAACAAATGAGTAAAAAAATGTAAAAAAATGCTTGACATTAATTTTATATTTTTAAGTGCAGTTCGTTAGACCTGAAAGGAATACTGGTAAAGCTGCATAATATAATACTGCAGTAATGTAGTTATGTCATAATTAAGTAAAAGATTGTAACATTGTAAAAGAAGTAGAAGTGATTGGAATCACACAGATATATAGTCGCCAGAAGCAAATTATTAGTAACCCCACCAAATCTGGTTAAGGTCAATAAAATTACATTGCACAAGAAGCGGGCTCCTGTCAATAGGGATACAAGAATCTCATGTGTGTAATCAATGCCTGGTAAACTCGCAACAATGTGATTTGTGTTTGTTGTTTGAGAGACATTTATTAGCATTAGAATCAAAAAACGAATTCGTATTCAATCAGGTGGAAAATATCATACCTGATGCAAATTTTTTCCCTCTTACTGAACTACTGATATTTATGTCATGAATATTTTACTTCATCTACATCCAAAGGTCTGCTCAAAGTAAAGGAGAAAAAGAGGAAATGGCGGATTTCTTCTCGTGCGATATATAAAGAGTCGACTTCTGTGTGCGCACAGGAGTACAATTTGTATGACCGGCACAATGATCCCTGTACATTTCGTCAGCGCAGTTATGTTTCTGATAATATTATCAGCTTCAAGTAAGTGGATTTGATTTAATGATTTCACGGATTTTTTATCCATAGAGAGATGTGATTTCTTATACAGTGGAATTCCGGCAGAATCAAATGGTCGGAACTGTTAATAATTTTCAAGCAAAATTTGTATAAATGAATGCAGTTTTCAGTTCACAAGTGTGTATAAATAAAGCCCGTCTTAAAAGTTCTAATACCTTGGTACAAATTCAACTTTGTTAGTCTCAGACCATTTATCAACAGTTATACTTTCAGGCAGGTATCATTTGCTTCACGCGAGGGAACACAGATTGACCGAGAACGGAACAGCAAGAAAATTAGTCAATTCAAATGAAACGAACGCTATGGTGTCTACACGAAGTTCAATGCTTGTGAAAACAGATTTTCCATCCCTTCAAAAAACGTTCTACGCGGATATTATGAAATCTAGCAATAGTACAAAGAAAAAGCAGGAAAAGATGTCGCCGAATTCCGCAAGAAAAGATAGCATAGAATGTGATCTTAATGGCCACACTCCGAAATGGCCAAATTTCTTATGCTACGACAAAAGAAGTTGCTTCACCATACAGGTACTTATAACTCGTATACTCCAGATGATATGATTATCCGCCTTATAGAAGCTATTCAACACATTATAAAAATGGATCACAGTTAAATCTGAAGGCAGGACGACAGTAATTCACTTCATTTTTGCCAATGATATTTTTATTATCCCAGATATAGGGCACACTCAGCTACGTATTACACGTATTTGCAAGTACAAATCTTCTTAACCCCTTTCCAACAGTAAGATAAATCAATACAAAAGCCGCGATAATCTGGTATCTTCAGGATCTAACGCTCGAAAATTATTCAAACACGGATCATCTGTATAATACGGTACTATAGAGGAATCATAGTTTTCACGAAAAGCCTTATTACAAATATTATAAGTTTTCAGGAGGACAAATCGAAGGAATAAATGAATATTGATAAACATAATGAAAGATGTTTCAGCATTCAAATAACGTATTGTTTGTCTTTAACATTAGGGTATGTGTAATGGATACGATGATTGTGGCGATTCTTCGGACGAATGCATGAGTTTATGCACACAAGTTTTTTCGTGTCAAAGCAACGGAAAGTGCCTAGCACTTGATCGCTTCTGTGACGGTGTCAATGATTGCGAAGACGGCAGTGATGAAATTCTTGTGGCAAATAGTAAGGATCAAGTCGCAGATGATATATCATATGGGTAAGTCTATAGAAATCACTATTCATAAGTGATAGCCACCATTACCGTACTTAGCTACTATTCAAATAATACAAGCAGAGTCGTTATTTTTTGCGGGGGAAGGGAACCATTATTCTGTTTCGGTCTTTCGGTCTTGTATGCAATTTCGGTAATCATTCCTTCACAGCATTTTCATTTAAATAATGTACATACTGGTAAAAGTATAATAGAAGGTCGTGTATATATTCCTTCATATTAAATGAATCTCGATTGTATTGTACTTGCCAACAACGATGAAATGCCACGCATAAAAATTTAATAAATCAGATAAAAGAGATAATGAACCATCATTTACACAATGACAGTGGTGGTTTAACATCTGCTGACAGTCTGAATAATATCATGTTCATATCTGAAATAATATTTCCGCCTTCCACATTCGAACGCTGACTCAGTTTTCAGTCATTCTTTCATTATGATTTTTTGTTGAACGTAGACCTAATGTCTGATATGCCGTGCGCGGTGAGTATTGATCGTGCGTGCTAAGTAGACCGAAGTCTGCAACGGTAAACACCATTACATTTTGCTATATTAAACTAAAAAAACACATTTATGTCAGGAAAAACTGAGCTCTGGGGAATCAGAAGACAGGAAAGTGTTTGGAAGTTATTTATGGTATATGAAAGTACGCAAATTCACATATTCGAGCGACGTACACGATGCCGCTCTAGCAATGTGAAATTTTGATGATGATTTTGATGATTCTACATGCTGTACAGATAAGCCACTCATAAGGACCATTCACATAACCGTTATGACGGCTCGAGTTCGCACAGCTATTTGCGGCATTTGCTGATTGGTTACTCTAGTTCTCTAGCTGACCGACCTGTTCAGTAAATTGTATTAGCGATTGACCGATCACAAATGCTCAAACAAATACATAAATACATACGACTCAAAGTCAAATTTGTATTTCAAAATTTTGCTAAATAACCTTTGGGCTTAAGGCCAGTATTTTTATTAGTTATGACGTGATTACAGAAGCAGATTTGCCGGGTAAAAAAATTACTTTGCTTCATGTGCCGTGGCCCAAATGATGATACCCAAATTTGATAACCACTGAGTTATGGTACTGTATAATGGAAGTTTAACAACCACAGGTTCGTCTGCGCCAATACTTGGACGAGCCAAAATACAAGTGCATGGAACAAGTCCGTTTCTCAAGGACATTCACTACCGTCAGAACGAAAATGTCGTCTACATGATGAATTAGTTTGCGACGGTATCAACCACTGTGGTGATCATTCTGACGAGTGTAACGCTGGATGTAGTCCAGATTCTTACTTTATGTGTGACAATGGAAGGTAAATTTCGCTGCGCTGAGCTTATTCAAGATTTCATGTAATCCAATATCGCACAGTATAGGTAAACAAAAGTTAAGTGAAGATCGATAACGACCGATCGACCCGTACTAAAATAATAACAATACACCGATAAGATTATTTACCAAATATAATAAAGATCTTTTTTATCTATAGTGGGAAGTAATGACAAGAATCTGTGACACCTCCGATCTGAAAATAATATAGTTCACTAAAATATTGAGTATATAAAGTTAAAAACAGGCGTTGTTACAAACTGTTACGGAATAAGGTTCAGTTTTAATATTTATTTATCCTAGAATAACAACATTATCCAATTACGGTTTCAATTATATATTGATAATGTATTACAGTAATGTTTTTATATCAAGTTCGCCTTCAATTCCGTTATTTTCAAATCCCTTACAACTGTTTTCGATTAGATCGAAAATGAAATAAAATTGTATGCACAATGTTACCCAGTTAAAAATAATAATATAAGACAATCGCAACATTGACGATCGTGAATTACAACTAATAGTAATCGATAATAATCGCATTTTGTCACTGGAAAATAAAAACGGAGCCAGTGCACAAAATTATTCTAACATTCTCCGATTTGTGATTTAAACAGATGTATTGCAGCTATGCACAGATGTGATTGGAATGATGATTGTGGTGATGGATCAGATGAATGTCATGGATGCTCTTCTACGTTTCAATGTAATGATGGTATGAAAATTCAATTATTTTTTTATCAGAGTATGGCTTGATATTTTTCAATCTATCGATCTAAATATAATATAGGTAAATCAATCCTACGTTATCCCATATAAACTTTACGGTGATTTATCTAATTTGTACAAATCTGTGAAGGATTAGGATTAGGCAATGGGATTTGTCTTGTGTCACAGTACTGAAGTGTGAAATTCGTAATGGTTTTTATAACATCCGGGAGGTAATAAGTGATTACTGGACGCTTGTAGTATGTAATGAATGATAATGGATGTAATATCATAATTCTCATTATTTTTTTCATGAATTACAAATGGAACACGCATTTCCGCCTCAATACACAATGGTCACAGTGCTATAGCTTTTACAGATATCCTTTGAAAATGACATTTTCCATACAAATTTCGCAAACCTCTTTAGAAGGTGTATCTACGTAAAGTCAAAGATAATTTTCGACACTCGGGACAGTGATGAGACCCAGTACTAGATGCACACTGTGATTCGGCCGTTGCAAAATATATTCTGATCAACTGCCGAGCAGAAGATCTATTTAGTACGATCAACTTCAAAGTTATCAATTGATCGTTTATCGAGATAGATATAGAGAAATGTCCATTTTTAATCAAATTCAAATGCCATATTGAGACGTGTAGGTAAATGATATTACGATACAATATTTCGATAGACTTCAGGCCCAAAGAATAGTTCAGAACAGCATGAATATTTATAGTGTTTACCGAACCGACATGAAAACTAAATACATGGGCATTTAATCACACTGCAGCAGTTTACAGAACGGTTTATCAAATTAACTTTCTATTAAGCTAATTCGTGGTAATCCACATACATTTCCTATCCTATCCTGAAACAAACTAAATCCAATAACCATATTCCATTACTGATTAATTTTTCGCTTGGTAATACGTTGCATCGTTTGAATATACACGCGTATCCGAGGTATTAATATTTTATTAGACTCTTCTTGGATACAAACCGAAGAACATAGAAATATTAATGTTAGTTTCATCCCATCCCTTATTTATTATTTTCACGATAAAAAAGGAATGGGATGCTGTCACTATGGAAGATCGAATCTGCTTGGTAGCAGAAGATAATTGTATCGACAGCGATAATTATCAATGCGTTCATATTTCTAATGATGCGGTTTTTATTTACATTTATTATAGGAACTTGCATTCCGCAAGCACGATTTTGTGACGGTCAAATTGATTGCACAGATGGAAGCGATGAGATCTACTCGGTTCCCGAAAACGCAACTTACGTGAACGAACAGCAGATTGTTGTCTGTGATAACCGGCATAATCTAATGAAAACAAGATGCTTGCTCCCTTCAAAGTTTGTTTTTTTGAATGGATATTTGATATACAGAGTGCCTGAATAACTATTTTTTTTAAATAATAGTTTTTCCTAAATAAATAAATAGCATAAATTAAAATCTGTCTTTGGCATCAATGTGTTTAGTGACTTTGATACAACCGGCATATCAGATACGTTATACAAAGGTTGATTAGACTCTTTATAATGAATTTTTAAAACATAATTAATAACCTGCATAGTCAATCCGTAAATAATCGAGTGGTAGAATCATCAAATCTATACTTATTGGAAGCATGTCACGGAATCGATAAGACAAATATCAACTGGTCGTTGCCTGTTGACCAAACAAATAATGAAAAATCGATTCACGACAGCAATTTCAGGCGAAGGTGCCAACTTTTCATTTTGACTCTATACTGTATTGTTATTAACCGTGGAGTCAAGCCAGTTGACCTTTTGCTCCGGGAAGGCCTCGATATTAAAACACAATATTCATATAAGGCTCATGAACTCATACTACGACGCCGCAAGTTTTATTACCAACGCGGTAATGCATTAGCTTAACACAACACAAATCCACTGGGATTTTGGATAATGAAGAAAATACTCAACTACTCAACTGCGGTGTTTTTGAACCGGAAAAAATCATGAGTGAACTGAAAATATCCAAAATAAAATATATAAATTACACGCATATTACAATACAGTGAAGGTAATTTTCATTCAAATTCCTATTGATGAACGTACCAGTGACCACGAAAGCACTACAGCTTTAACACTACTAGAATATTGATTAATCTAGAATCGTGTAAAGCTTTCGGTACGTTTTTAATTATTTTGCTGGTGTGAACTCAATATCGTTTCGTACTACGTTACCGCATAAAATCCCTTGCAACTTATAAGTCTATTTCAGCATTTCCAATTACTTAACCTATTGATCTGTATGTTGTTGGTTCATTTCAGATATATCTGTGATGGACACGAACACTGCTTACATCGGGAAGACGAATGTGTTGAAGGATGCTTGTACTCATTTCTCTGTGGAAATGGGAACTGTGTCACGTCAACATTTCGCTGTGACGGGGAAGATAATTGTGGAGATATGAGCGACGAATGCGACGCTGGTTGTTTACGTACATTCGAATGCGCAAACAGGAAATGTATTGCAATAGATAAGTTTTGCAACGGTGTAGATGACTGCGGCGATGGAACAGACGAACAAATTCCATTACTGACGATCAGTAAGCAAAAATTCAATCTCTCTTATATGACACATATGCCGAAACAGATATTCTAGAATATGTGCCAACGTTTTGATTCCCAAAAATTTCAAAATACAGTACTTGAATATTTTTAATTTTCTACCCCTGATTATTAGCTAAATTCGACGCTTTTTTGCAGGTTATAAGGTCAACGAGAGTGAAACATATTGCGCAAGTCCATTTTCGTCGGATGGACAAAGGATATGTTTGCTTCCATATCAATACGTTTGCGATGGGATTGATCATTGTCGAGATCGAATTGACGAATGCAAAAACGAATGTCAATACAGTTTTTTCTGCGACGGTGGATCGAAATGCGTACGGCGAACAGCTGTATGCGACGGCAATCTCGAGTGCAGGTGACTCTATACTTCAAGTACAATAAAAAAGAATGAAAATGAGACGACTCGAGACTAACTCGACTCACAATTTTACAGTTGCAACTCGGGGTCTGGTAAACAGTTCTCGCGTTGCGGGCTGAAACGCATAGTCGTCCCACATATAAATATATTATGAGATTCATGAGGAAAATTTACACAAGTTTGAGACTTTGTTCTCTAAATAACCGCTAGTATTTTTTAAAAAGTAATAAAAATAATAGCTCAATGGAATTCTTCTTAACCAAGATAAGTTTATATAGTGTTACGTTACGGAACTCACTCGAACCTAAATAAGATATGACGTCAGAATACTGTCAAGCATCAATTAAAAAAACCAAAGCTTCTTTCATCGGAATTCACTTAGAAAACCTCAGGGTCTTACAAGTTTGCGCCAAACCACTGCTTATTATTGCCATTCCTAGCTCACATAACAATCGCAGGAAAAAAACCCTCATGATTTATTGAAAACCTTTAATTGCTACCTGATCCAAAATATAACGGAAAGTTAGAACCGAAAAGAATTTAAATCTCTATTCCCATGAATTTGCTTAACTTTGAATCGGAGTGAAACAAGCCAAAAATGGAAAAGGTAATCTCAGCTTATCTCCGCACGCTGCACGAATATCTTATATTTATCGCAATACGATTAGAAATGCATAATTATGGGCTATAAAGTCAAGGAAAGAACCCAATGAAATACGATGCATATATTATTTACACTAAACTCTGTCTAATACCTTACAAACCACAAAGGGGATTAGAATCCCGTAAATGACGAAAAAAAAGGTACTGATGAATAAATAACACCCCCACTGGAGAGGTATAATATAGATTGCATTTGCCTTACTGAATTATTTATTCCTAGACTTAATTATCTTTTTTCAATCGCGTGTTTGTTTTTTTATCTATAAAAATATGAATGGGTACAGCGATAAAAATCAAGATTTTAATGACAGGGACGGAGCTGACGAAGTAAAATCATCGACCGCATTGGCAAGCTTACGAGGGTTCAAATGTCATGTTATTCGTTCTGGACAGCGGAGAGCATGCATACTTCCACAGGTAATGAATGTACGGTATATAAAACGGATATTAAAAAGTATAGGAATTGAGATAGGAGTGTTATTAGTGTTTTTTAATAACACATGGGTATGGGGCAATGGTTATCCAGTACCATCCTACCCATAGCCTTAATTCACCCACATCACTAAAAGAGCAAGCTGTACCAAATGATAATGGAATCCAAGATCTTCTTATCTCGATCAAGAATCAAGAATCCTAGGATTGGGGCAGTAATATTGCGATAAATTCGAGATTCTGGATTTGGGTGAAATAAATAAATTGCTTTATCAAACTTTTTAAATGCCGGTCATATTTCCTGCAAGCTAAACTTCTACTCAGCAAACTATATACGAGGGAAATAATATCCTATATTAAAAATCTTGATAAGCCATAACAAATTTTTATATCTTCTAATCAGAAGCTTTTAAACGACACCGTTGCCGATTGCAACGACGGCAAAGACATTTGCGAACTAGACAACATAAACAACACGACAAGTTCTGACGCTCGAAAGGAGAAGAGATGCATGAGCTGTATCAGCGATACCAATATTATAATCTCAAAAAGGTATGGTACATTCTACATTTAATACTTAAGTTCCATGCTTGTTACATTTCAAAGAAATTTTCCATTTTTTATAGAAGTAGAGTTATTAATAATTCATATTATTGAAGGTCATGATCTATTTCTAGAAAGCACAAATCCACATTCTTCGCATACCACAATTTAGCAACAATACAAAATAATCAATCGTTAAACTAAAAATTCATCACAAAAAATGAACAACGTTTGCGTTCCCAAAACTAAACCTTTACTCCCAAATTTTCAAATCTTCGCCATGGGAATCGCATGATAGAGAGGATGGCCCTATCTGTGACTGCGGAATTTAATCGGAAAATGAATGTGGAAGCGATGAATAACACTTTATCGCAGAAGCTCTGGCGTTATTCACATTAAATGGGTCCTATTGATTTTCGTGCGTTAATGGAGGTTGATCTAGTTACCATAAATTACATGTTTGCAGTCTCTTGGGTGAGAAATAAATGGTTCTCCTTTCCCAGAACCATTAGCGAGGATCATGATCAGCTACATCTTCTAATACCCTTGTAGACAAGACTTACTTTTGGCCCAGTATATTGTAACCTTTTACCGAACGTGGCCTATATGCAAGCAACGTGGCCAACTCTATACCCGATTACAGTAAAAACATAACATAGAGTTAATATGGAATGACAGCTCATGTATTATTTACGAAATAAAACGAATTGGACAGCCGTTTACAATTAGCTGACGAGCTTGAGCATTTATCACAAAGATCCCGCACAATAAGCCTTTTTAAGCGCGCACGTTTTGCTTGGAATAAGCGCGAAGTAAACCTCGAGAATTCAACCACAGAAACAGTGATATATTAACGTTACAGTATTTGTGTACGAGAAATTATGCCTTTCACAGGAACTGAAATTGCGTCCTCGTTCAAACAACTGAATCCTCCAGAACTCCACCATATTATCAAATCAATATTGAGAAAGTGAGCCTTGTTAACTGTTTAATTAACAAATTGCAATTGCACCTTTGATGCTTATGCATTTTTTAAAACAATATGAGGACTTATCCGACCGCCCAGAAAACAGTAAAATAAATAAATTCAAGTCGCCTCAAGAGTACAGTAAACCACTGTGCTTTGTGGAGTCAAGTCGAATCTTAAGACTCGAATTGTGTAAAGTCATTTACGATCCAGTCAAGACTGTATAATTCTTGTGGTTCCAGGAGGACGTGAGGTCTTGTTGGCGGTTACATATTTTCACGAGCCGCCACTGACCTACTGAACTTCGGGAATTTTAGGACTAGTAATGCGGTAGGTGTTGATAAAAATGCACGCTCAAGTGCATTTTAACATTAAAATGGCAAATATAACTTGGCAACAAATATTTTGAGCTTGTGGGCCGATCGTAAGTTATAGTTTTCGGTTTAAAGCAATAAATTCTCTGAATTATTCAAAGCTCTATATATAATCGCAATACGATATTCTTGCACCTTGTCAAATAGAGTTGGAGGTTTCCAACTAACAGACACACTTCAATTCATTAAGTACGCGGCTATTTCTGCTGTAGAAATAAATGATTTAAACATTACGCAGTTAGTCCCCAGGTACCCGTCAATATTCATAATTACATATACATACAATCATGTCATAACTTATAACATAGAATCTTTAATTTTAAATCTATCCAACAGGCAAGTCTGTGACGGTGCGTTCGACTGTCCTGATTTATCAGACGAATGTTTATGTCAAGACGAACAAGCTTCAGTAATTTGCAGTGCTGTATGTTTTACAAATCATATACCGCACCGGTGTCCTTGCCCTTTAGGACAAGTACCTTGTTTACTGTCTCCAAATGACAACCACGAACATACCTCCTTTTATACGGAAACACCTACAGCCAATATTTTTACACTGGAAAATAACACTGCTTACATTGACGTTAATGGAGAAGTGAACGGAATACAATGCATCGAAGCAACTTTCTTCTGCGATGGAATCGTACATTGTCAAAACGGAGCTGACGAAACTGCGTGCGGTAGAACACTGGAATGCGCAAATTCACCCGTAACCGAGGCTCCAATATCTACGACACCGCGCAGTACAATAAACAAATGTACGCCTAACCACATATGTACTAAACACAAGTTAGGGAATATCTGGACGCCGAAATACGCGATAAAATGCGACGGTAATCCGGAATGCTTCGATCTAGAAGATGAATGTTCAGCAGGATGCCCAGAACCTCTTCCATTATTTTGTAAATTCCGTAACAACGAAGGATTCTTCGCTTGCCCCGAAAAGGCTATATTACCGGGAATCAAAGTGTGTGATGGCGGAAGAAATTGCACTCAGAGCGGGCAGGATGAGGTAGATTGCCCGGGACGATTTTACTGTACAAACGGATCGATTGTAAGCGTTGAAAAGCATCGTCGCTGCGATTTTAAGTCGGATTGCGAAGACGCCTCTGACGAAAATGATTGCATTGAAACTCATTTTTATTGCGAAGGAGGAGATCCTTATTATGTCCCGTTACGGAGGAAATTTGATGGGAAAAATGACTGTTTCGATGGCAGTGACGAATGTCCCGCAAATTCATTCGATAAGTCGATTTTTTCATCTCGAGAGCATTTAATAGATAACATCTTTCTTAACGTTATGGTCTGGGTAATGGGTTTGCTCTCAGTTATTGGTAACACTTCAGTAATGATTCATACCATACGAACTATGATAAAAGAAACTAAATTAAGCAACGTGGCTAAGATTTATAATTTTCTTGTTTTCAACCTATCAGTCGCCGACATGCTAATGGGAATTTTTTTGCTAACGCTCGGTACGGAAAGCGCAATGATGAGCGGGCGATATTGTCGCGAAGATAGAGCGTGGCGAACTGGTATTTCGTGTAAAGTCCTAGGCGTAATGGCGACTATCTCAAGCGAAACATCCATAGTAGTGCTGGCTATTTTGTCGTCTTATCGCCTTAGTTGCGTCGTGCAACCGATAAAAAGTCGTGAATTTCGTCTTGTGACCGCGGCTGCGATCGCTTTATGTGTTTGGTCGGGAGCCATAATCGTGGCAGTTCTACCTCTAACGCCATTTTTAGCAAACTATTTCGTCACAGACGCATGGCTGTCTACGAATCCTTACTTTATTTCTGACGTGGTAGATTGGAAATCTATGGAGACTTTCACGAAGATTCTACAAACCTATCTGCCACAAGGTACCAATATTTCAACGACGTCACAGTCGATGAGTTGGAAATTAATGAGCGAAACTCTAACGAGATTGGACCCCGATTATAAAACACTCGGATACTTTGGATACTACAGCACGCATGCAGTATGTCTACCCAAAATCTTTGTCACTAGCGAAGAGTCAGCGTGGCAATACTCGTTCGTATTAACTACGTTCAATTTTCTCACATTCATATACATCGTCGTCGCTTATATGATGATTTGGCGACCTGGACCGATGGCCAGAAATCGAACAAAATCTGCGGCCAGTCGAAACGCTCGTAACATGCAAAAACGAATTGCTATGTTAGTTGTTACCGATTTTGCCTGCTGGGTGCCGACATGTATGATTGGATTTTTATGTCTGGCTGGTGTGAACGTTTCCAGTGCAGTTTACGCACTTGCCGCTATAGTATTGCTACCTATCAACAGCGCTTTGAATCCAATACTTTATTCGAACGCACTACACGGCGTATGGAATGGAATAACGCGTTTGGTAACCTGGTGTATGACTACTTCAGGTTTAAAAAAGGACGATAGGAGGGAGAGGATGGGAAATGATTCCAGTCCTATTCAAATACGACTTCTTACTTCTACCACGCGGACAAGTAGCGCTGATACGAGCGATAGAGTAAGCGTTAAAAAATACGAAACCGTAGCGTTAGCAGCTGGAGACGACAATGCAATATGAAATTGACAAGGCTTGAACTGAAGCTGATCACTGAAAATCTGCTCGACAACACTGAAATAATGTTCTGTCTTGCTTTAAGAATTTCACCGTCTGTGATACTATTGCGATAGTTTGTAATGAACTGTTCTTGTTAAGAAACTTTTTTACCAGTTTTAGCATAGGATAGAAATGTTACACTAGTATATAGCATGAATTTGAGGATAACATTGGGTTTTACAACTGATTTCCACTCTACAACCAGAAAACCAAAAATAAATTGTATACTTATGTTCCAAACTTCTTTTGATAAAGTGTTGGTGGGAGATTCTCGAAGATCTCCTTCCATGGTCTTTCTACTACCAGGATTGATTTTCCATCGTCCATTAGTCGAGCATACAGCAATGACTAGATAGAAAATATAATCAAGGAATAAAGATAACAATAAAATATAACTTTATTATTATAAATAAAATAGAATAGTTAGAAATATACCTGGAAACACTGACAGCATTTTAAAGCGGTCGACTCTTTTAAATCAGTTACTTTTCCAGCATCATCTTTAGAGTACAATTCTTTGGTAATTTCCTGAGAATATATATACAGCGGGTTGTGTGTTATTAAAATCAAGATATTCTTACTACAAGATGGTTATATACTTACTTAGTGGCTGTAAAATACAAACTGATAATTGAAATAATAAATCACCTTTGATTGATCAATGAACCAGACTGCTTTACTCGAAGCTAGCATAATGAGTTCAGGTTTAGAAGTGGAGAAAGTAATATTTAGTATTGGAAAAGAATTCCATTGAATCCCTTTGGGAGAGGGTTTACGTGAAGGCTGACAAGCTAGCAAATTTATTCCAGCTTGATGTGCAGTACGACACCATTTGGTGTAAGATTTCCTAGTCACGTCATACTCTACTACCTGGAAGAAATAATAATAATAACGATACATGACTTGTAAGCAATTCGTAATGTTCCAGGATTGCATATTACCTCATAATTCTGATAAACAACAAACAACAATGAAGTGGATGGTTTGAAGGCTATAGCAGTCGGTGTGTATGTTGTTCCAGGTAAAGAGCATACAAGCTACAAAAAGAATATCAAACTTTTCAAAGGAATAATCTAATGTATCAACTAATTGTTGATATTAAGATTATCATATCACAACATATTCTGACTAGAACAGGTAGATTGGAAAAAATTAGGTATGAATAATTGCGACTTAAAACTATTGAGAGTGGTAAAAATTCATCAGATGGAACTTCTTCTAACCAGACAATTTAATATTGATGATTAGAACATGACTTACCAGAGTGTCAAATAAATATGAGATAGTCTCCATAGGAGGTGGATAGAGAAATACTTACCGAGCATTTCTTCAAATCATAAACGTTTATTCTGTTGGAAGTGTCTCCAACTGCCAAGAATGTATTACAGGAAGATGTTGCCAGTAAATGAATATGTGCTCTACAATCTGCAAAACCATATGTTTTCAGTTTCATTTCAACTAAATTTAAAAGACCAATCGAAATATCGTTGCGGACCAAAAATGTTGTCAATAAAATACCTGGTGAAATATCTGCTTGAAATACATGATACAAGTGAACATGAGCATCATCATCCAGTTTAGTCACTGCCACTTTATTCTTCAATGAAGCAGTTATCATGTAGCTCGAATCATCCACAAAGGAGATTGTATGCGAAGGAGAAAACCAAACAACCCGAACCTAATAATATAATTGAAATCAAAACACTCAAAGTTTTGAATGTAAACAATGTAATACTAACCTTGCTGACTGTTATATTGTACGGATCATCTTCCTTCCATTCAAGTTTGAATAGTCTGAATGAAGAGCGTGTAGAGTATGCCACCCAATGGCCACAGTTTGACATTGCTGAACATGATATGTTCTCATACTCCTGCAAGACAAATGATAATTAAATTAAATCTTAAATGAGCTCTAATCCTGCGAAAACCATGGATAGTATGGAAATCCATATATACTATATTTTTTCCTATATGCATACTGATGATAAGTTTAACCAATAAAGACAAACGATGCTTTACTGTTATGAACTTACTTGTGGTGGACATTTGAGCTGAACAAGTTTTCTTGGCTGTTTCTCAAGAACAATTTCTTCACCAATATTTCCTGTATGAAGAGATTGACAAAGAAACAAAGTAATAACTGACAATGTGAACAAGCTAAGCTTTACAGAATATTAAATCAAAAATATTAACCTGTAGTGGACACCGGGACACCAAGTTTCCAGATGTCCAGGTACGCAGGATATTGCAGAAGCATCATCTGAGATTTCATTGCACAATGAACCAGCCCTGTCTGTTGTGAGAAGTAAAGTAAATGCATTTCATTCATATATAATACAGAATTCCATATCTGACTTCAGCTACAAGATAATTACATGTGGAAAAGGAAGAACTTTCCGAATTCTTCTGTCTGTTCTGTCAGCTAGCGAGCGAAGTAACATGCATGTGTCCACACCTCCAGACACTAACATATTACCAGCAATGACGAGGGAACGAACATCATGGGTATGGGACTGTAGAACAGGTCCTTTTATCCATGTGCCAGTAACCAGTGGAACAGGTACAAGACTGTCGGTATCCATTGCAAGTTCATCCTTTTCATTCTCAATATAACTCAGTTCTATTACTTTCGGATCAACACCAGCAGCGTACACTGATTTTTCATCGGGTGATAAGCATAGGGCAAGTACGTCTGCTTGATGAGTGTGAATGCCCTATCACATATACATAAAAAAATTAGACAGATATCACAATCAAAGTGCATCACATACAGCAGTAAAGTGCCTACTTTTTACCAGCTAAGTCTTATCAAATATTACCTTCAATAAAGTGCCGTTCTTGCCATTCCAAAATTGAACTTTTCCTCTTGAATCTCCACTGACAATTGTGTGATTTCTGACAGAGTTTTAAAATATTACTAAGAAATACAGTAGCAAAAAGGGAAGGTACTCTAAATCGAATATATACCGGAGAACTTTTACAGCCCACACTATTGTCTCCATGTTCTTTGAGTCGTCAAGTCGAATTCTCTGTATTGCATGACCTTCAATAAGAATAGACAGTACTGAATAGTACTGAAATCACCGTAATGATATTATTCTTATTCGGATAGTTGTTAACTATGCAGACTGTTTCCAGTATACATGTATGTATGTATGTACTACTGGCACTAGAGTAATGCCAAAAATAATATTTCTCGGAAGAAAGTTAAGATGTTCTCTTTAATAAATGTTCTTCTCACCACTCTTGAAACTCCAAATTCTTATAACATCAACTGATCCAGACACAATTGTTTCGTTGTTCGGATGAAAGGCGCAAGATAATATTCTGCCTTCCTGTTTGTCCATTGACTTTTTGAAAATGATTTGAGACTCATTCCAATGAAATATCTTCAAACTTCCATCTTCACAACCACACTGAATTTAACGTTTAATGTATAAATTCATTATATTAATTTACGATTACAATTTTTGAACAAGATAACCCAGGAACCTATGTCTATGCTATAATATGACGGTTATGTGAGTGTATATCTCGTGACCATGTCTGTAAGTGTATACCCCAACCCTAAGCCTCAAACTGGAATTTTAAAAATACAATCATTGGTTGTACTCACAGCAATTGCTGCAACTTTATGACCAGCAGCAAGACACCAAACTGCTCCACCGAAGCTATCTTCTGAATACTGAAAAAGAACAGTAAAATACAGCATTGTATACCACATACAAATATACGAGAATAGGTGGTACATACTGAGTGTTAGCACAAACCAAGAAAACAGAACACATACTTTTGCAGATCCTGTTGTTAAATCATATTCGGTGACAAAGCCTTGTAAATCTGCAGAGAGCAGATGATCTTCATACCAAATAAGATCTTCAATTGTGCGCTTCGATGAACCAGGAATCACCTTGATGATAAAAGTTTGGTTCTAGTTTAGTCTCTTTGCAGTCTCTCAGAAAACCCAGTTACTTTTGGTTGGCTTTGCCTAGGTTTGGGTATGCATTATTTAAAATAGTATGCTGTTAGTTTTATTACGTTTACATCGCAATAGGAAAATATCAGAATAAATATATAAATATAGAGAGCAATAAACCATTTCTGTATAAAATCCACTTTGAGTAGTGTGAATAATTTCAATGGAGCCATCTTCACGTCCGACCGCCAATCTCTGTCGGCTTCTGTCCTCTTTTACATCACAGCTTGCAATGCATTGGATAGAATGAGGAGTGTAATTAAATAATCGACAACGATGAACCGCGAATTCCATGCCAGTTTATTACTAATTATGTCTGACTGATACAAAATTAACTATAGTTAGGTGGATAAAACATAAAAATAACTCGAATTGACTGACGTAAGCAGTGATTTCCAAGCTTCCACGGTTTCTTAGACAATAAACTCATATCAACTGAACGCAAAACAAGAATCTTCCATACAGAAGTTACCAAACTCTTATTTTCAGCCTCTTCCTTCAAAAAAACACATGTGCATCTGGTTGTGTACGAGTAGAGATCACTCAAGTGGAACGCATTTATGACGTCAAAGAAAAATTGCCCGAAAGCGATGTTAGTGACAAATTTTCATTTGTACAATAGCACCGTTAGAATAACTATGAATTAGAATTGAGAATATGAATAGAACAAATATAAATATGATTGAGTTCTACTTATTGGAGGAATACACATGCCAAAGAACTGAGCCAAGGAAAGTTTAAGTAGCGAGTGAACCGTTAGGTGATAGGGAAAATATTAGTACAGTACTGTACAGTGATAGGAAGTGAGAAATGTTATTAAAATACAACACAGCGCGTAGAATACAGAAGTGAGATATTCTGTCTATTTTTTACAACCGTAATAATAAAAATTTGGTTCTAAATTTCAGGTCATATATTTATTTACACTCGTGAAATGATGGATTACGTTTGTTTGAAGAAATTTGTAACATTTTTTTGTTTCTTCGCTTTCCTAATGAAAGAAATAGAAACGAATGCAGATATTATCAATGGTAAAGTTTGACTTAACTATACAAACGGGATTGCACTCATCTAGAAACAAAAATGAACTGTATTATAAAATTGTAAATTCAAAATATACAGTGTATCACACACATGTGTATATTCTCCCTTGATCGCAACTAACAATTGCTTTTGATCTGCAGAATGCAAATGGAAAACGCTGAAGAAAGGTTCAATGGGATGTTATACAAAATCGACCGACTTATGGCTAGAAGAATCTCGTAGAGGTCAAAGTCAGGGAGATGACTTAGCAGTTGCATTACGCGAGTGTGCATTATTGCATGATCTGTGCCTGGCGGTGGCAGGGCCAAGTAATGAATCAGTCAGTTCACAATACAGCATTGTTACAAACTATACCGTTGCAGAGACTGATAATAAAAACCTGACTCTTTGGATAAAATATTGCCCAGGTAAACGATTTGCCACTACAGTATAACAATCCATGTCTAGCGATAACACCCACTCCTTTTTTTTCTTCTAGGCTGTGAAAGTTATTACTTATCATTTCCAAACATCATTGACACGTCAACGGGATATAACTCATTTACATATCTGCGTGATTTTCCAATTTTAAATTCGGGATTCACAATATGTTTTTGGCTTCATCGAGAGCAAGGCGGAGACATCTCATTAGATGGAACTGTATTTTCTTACGTCTATTCCAATAGCGAACTGGATAGGCTAACCCTCTATGGTGTAAAAGTAAGCCGTGAGGTTGTCCTGATCCTAAACGGTGATACAGAACTTCATTTTTTGTTCCCTAAATTTGACGACGGAGAAATTAGCAATGTTCATTGGGACGAGGTCTGCTTTACCGTAAACACAAATGAAAGTACTTCAACGATGTTTATCAATGGAGAAGCCGTGGGAGCATCAGCCGAACCTCAACTGAAAACGCTGACAGTTCCCTCAAACGGAAGACTTGTCTTCGGCCAGAGACAGAAATGTCTTGGAGGGTGTTTCGAAGAGAAGAACCAGTTTCGAGGGAAGATTTATCGATTTAATATTTGGGATGTACCGTTAACGAACACCGAGATCGAGAGAAATTATTTGGACCAAGAGACAGAATGCAACTGCGTTCGCGGGGACGTACTCAGCATATCTCCGTATTTTTCTCATGGTTTATACAGTTGTGAAATCCCATTTTTGGTGCATGGATTAGCCAAGGGAAATTTGGAATTGAAAAACCACCCGACTGGTTCACGTACCAACAATGGACCATGGCGAAGCTGTGAAAATACTACGAACGTAAGAATAGTGGTAAAATCTTTGTTTTGTATATATAGAGCTCGTCTTTCTAATGTTAGTGAAATGGAAAAATAGAATGGACGGAGTCATCAAAGCATCCCTTCTCGCACCATTACACATAATTATACGGATGAGGTATCATTATTGTGGTTGTTGGATATTATTTATGTTCCAGTTTTGAAGTGCCTGTTTGTAGTTAGTAGGTTATTAGGCTACTCCAAGTAAATGGATAATCTCAGAAAATGGAGCATAACGATATCAATAGCAGCAATAGCTGGCAAACCAGAATGCCTCTGATCAAATATACTCTATAGTTATAACTATACCTGTATTGTAGCATTGGCGACTTTTCTACCATGCGTAGTTCACAACTGGATTGGGTCCCGATGTTCACATTGAAATCTATATCATAACAAATTCAGGTAGGCGGGAAAGAAGGAACGATTCCTGGAAATATTAGTGGTGGTTTGTTAGTACTGCAAGAAAAGTATTAGCAAATGATATGATAAATGCTTCTCACTAACCTCTTTGTCAAGCTACAGGGTATACGGTCTAGCCCTTGGAGATAATAGATACGATAAGCACCACATCACTCTATAATGTCAGCTATCCATCCCTATTCACAAAAATAACATTTACAATATTTCAGAATACGTCAAGGAATGCTACGATTGGAAACAATATGAGATCAACATCAGCAATGAACGAAATCGTCCTTGTATCAGTATTTTTCATCTTACTGCTGATTTTACTCATTTTGATCGCGCTAGTTATTCGTATCTACAGAGTCGAAAGTAAGAGGCAATATGATATAAAGCAAAAGTTTAGCACGCTTACAAGGACTTCGAATGACGAAAAGAAATTCCCAAGCTCAATCGATGCTTACCCAGTAAATACTCTAGCAAGAGCTGAATCTGATCAGGACAATTATTTTCAAATGACTGATTTTCAAAGTTCTGATGAAGCAAAGCGCTCGGATAATTCGTCTCCGGTTTTCGATTTCAAGAACGAACATATTTATGCAGAAATACACCCTAAATATCTACCACGAATTCTGCAAGGCAAACAAACAAAAAACGACTACATCGGCAAAGTACAGTCGGCTGAGCCTAGCAAAACATTTGAAAAACAATTTGACAAAGATTCTTCTACATCTCGCAGTTCTTCATCTGCGAATGATAAAAGACAGGAAGGAGATCTTAAGCATTTGGAAACGTGGTATGAACTGCCCATGGAGTCTACTTTTATTCATACAAAAATGAGCGGTGAAATAATATGATTTACCAAGCGGTTGGAACGAAATCTTGTTATAAAATGTCATGCACCCTATCTACGTATATACATAACCTTGTTAGCAATCATGTACAAACTTCGTAAGTTCAGTTATTGTCAAACCGAAATTTATCGCTGCCATTTTTTTATGTGTAAATAAACTATCAATCAGTATCAGTTCTACACAATCCACTTCATGCATTGGGAGACTGCTTGAGCCGAATGTGCCCCTCGCCCAGAGACAAGTGAAAATTTACATAGTTGTCCCCATTGTCGTTTGGCACACGACGTTTCTCTTTTCTAATGGGAAAAAATTAAAAAAAAATCTTATATGGTCTTATTTAAGTATAATGAGTTTGAAAAAATACCTTTCTATGATTTCAATAGGTCCAAGAGAAATATTCTTTATTTCACCATCAACGGATCGTCTTCTTCGAACAGGAACAGATGGACATACCTGTGGTTTTGGTGTGAAAGAAGAGATGAAGTATGAGTTTCACTTAATTGATAGTATGGTATCTTCTTTAAATATATTGTATAGAATGGTAATCAGCTAGGCCTGGATATTATGAGGTAATGTTAAATATTGAAGATAGGTCCGTTATTCTTAGATTCCAATTTGTCTTTAGGTTATAGAATATAGATTAATAGTCATACCCTGGAGCATTGATTCAGATCAGTTACACAAATAGTGACGTTGCAGTGTATAAACATTGACTGGAAATTAGGAAGAAAAATGAATGATTCAAAGGCAAATAAGGCTTCTGTTCCATCTCCATTTTTTGTCATTACAACCGTACTTTCTTCAGGACACCTAAAATAAATAGAGCATTATAAAGAATTATAATTCATGTACTGATATTGATATTGTCTTACCCAGATGAAATTAGTGATAGAGATGTATTGCTTTGAGCAGCTGATGTTGCCCAGCAAGAATCAACTAGGACCACTGCATCAGTTAAACTATTTAACGAAGCACCCATGTATACCATATCTGGTACCTGAAATATGACAAGCAAATGAGTAAACCAAATAACACCGAAAAAAGTCTTAATGTAAATGGTCCTAGTAAATTTGAGCAATGGAAAAATCACCGTAATAGTAGGAGTGCTGTTGAATGGAATCGTGTAGTTACTGTCCTTCCAAGCACCCAGAATCACTTCATAGTCTCCTCTTGATTCAGTATTGAATATGGTTTTTCTATCGAAATTTCATTAGTCATAAACTGTACTTCTATATAGTTAACTGGATTTAATAAAATGCAAAATAATGACTACCAGGATGCTTATGGAGGGAGGCATGGATACAGTATAGAAAAGATAATGAAATTTCTGCATGTTTGTTGACTCCGTTGTCTTATACCACCAATACCTACTGTATAAACGTGTTCATTTGGAAGTCTGTAGTGGCTATTAAATATCGTTTATAGATGCAGGAGAATTCGACTTCCAAAGGTCTTTCCCTCGAGATCAGATTATTTTTCCTCCCAGCAAATCCTCTGACAACATTCGTGTACTTGATGTGAGTGTCATTTTCCTGAATGATAAATGTGGTAAAAAAGAATATGCATTGAAATATGGTATGCTAGAAATAGACTTCCTGAAGAATTATATTCCAACATACAAACACAAGGGCATTGCAATCAGTTAATGAATCTTGGAGTTTGAAGCTATATGCCACCCCATCTTTGTCTGCCGATAGATAGCCTCTGCAATCATTTGCTTTAGAACGTGTGAAATTTTTCAGCTGATTGTCAATGTTGGTAGATCTATCAAACTGATTTGCT
The DNA here is from genome assembly GCA_013436065.1 of Halocynthia aurantium. Classification (NCBI taxonomy): domain Eukaryota; kingdom Metazoa; phylum Chordata; class Ascidiacea; order Stolidobranchia; family Pyuridae; genus Halocynthia; species Halocynthia aurantium. The sequence goes on from QXVX01003322.1 coordinate 45,274, forward strand.
CTCGGTCCAGTTCCAAATATGAACATGTTTGCAAGATACATATTCATCACATTCAGGGTGCACTTGTCCAATCTTTAAAGAATAATTATCAGTGAACTGCCACTAAATAATTGAATGATAGTGTTCTATATTCATTACCTGATTTCCACTGAATTTGATAAACAGGCAACTTTCGGATTGAGGGTATTAATCATATTTTCGGCCGCTAGTTCACTAGCAAGGTAGTTTGACTTCTTGAAGCAAAAACATTCAGAGTTTACACAGCTAGAATATGGTCCACATTGATCTAAGTTCGAACACATTGGGATACTTCCTGCAGAAAATTTTAATGATATTCAACAGAGATATAATTGCAATAAAACTACGCTACTCGAAATTTTCTTCAATATTATCGCTCACCATTGCATTTTTGCAGGCAAACACTAGTACATTCCAAGCCCCAGGTGTAAAATCGATCAAATTCTGCTTCTCCTTCTTCAGGAGTGCAGTTACCAAACAATTCAACACTTGGGTATATCTGAAAATTGAAAAATATAGTTTGTTTTAAAGAAACTATGGACATCATTTTATATTTGATAAGTCAAATCTAACCTTGACAACCGTAGAATTAACAACAAAGTTTGGACTGCTTATATTTGTCGGGTAGGTAATGGAGAATTGGATTATATAGTGACCAGCAGTGTCAATACCAAGATCTAGAGGCAGTAACCATTATCAGAAATTATTAATACTTAATTGGCATTAGTTAACAGAAAAATTTCATATTGTATACTCGAATTTGACAAGAAATAAATATAATGTACCTTTAAATGTAGAATATCCACCAACAAAAGCCACAGTGTTATTTCCAACAGTACTTGCATTAGCACTGGTTCCATGTATTACTGTTGCTGTTACTCGCCAAGGATCAAGTGGATGACCTAATCCTTCCACAAGGTTTCCATTAACATCAAGAACTCGTAGCTACAAAGGAATATTTCATTCAAAGACCAAGCTGCCTATTAAATTATTAAAATTAATATACCACTGGCTGATGGACTAATTTTTTCAGCGCAGGTGTAGAATCCGGCCCGGGTTGCCTTACAATTTCCAGTCTGCTGGGAATAACTATGGGAAGCTGTATGTAGCTCCCATTAGCCAATGCCTGAGCGATATTCTGAGTAAATTGTAGTAGTAAAAATACACATAACAGTACAAATACAACATTATACAAATACAGTACAACTTAATACAATTGAAGGTTGATAAAATAAAGATACCTGCCAACTTGGATCTGTACTAGGTGGCAATGGACCACTGACAACAGTGGAAAGGATAGATACATTCAACACTTGGGAGATGATTCCACTCTGAACAGCATTGGTTACAATTGCAGCATACTTATGGTAAAAGAAATTCGAGGTCAAGATATGTGTTGCTTTATTGAAAAGACATATTACAGATATAATGGTACCTGGGCTGTTTGCTCAAAAGCAGTATTCAATGCATTAATGCCTGCCTGCGTTGTGCCATCAACAGGAGCTGGAGTAATTGTCCCATTAGTTTGATTGACCTCATTATGAAAACATGATTGAAATGTAAGAGATAGAATATCAAGTTTCGAGAAGGTTTGATTTCTACTTACAGAACGAGGAACCACTAAAATTTGTATTGGCGATGAAATAGCCGGTGGTGGTGAGATCACAACAGATAGAGTTACATCACCAGCAGCCCTTCTTTTTCTGACTGGTGATTCAGCAATTGCTTTAACAATCCTTATATTTTCTGGTGGAACCTAGTAAAGCATTTATTCATATTTATCAATCACTGCACTAGGTAATATCAAGGCTAAATTAAAGATATTGAAGAAGCAAAGTTTAAAATGATTTTAAAATTGCATTTTACTTTGAGCAATAAAGCTAGATTTCCTATGAGGTTTGTCTTGAAAAATTCATCCACTGTAACAGGAGGCAATCCAAATGTCAATGTGATTAACTCAGTTTCCTACAAGTATGAATTTAAATTCAATTGAGGTAAAGTTTATGTTATTTCAAGTATAATGTATCATTTACCATACCTGGATATCAACAGGATCACTACCATGTAGTGTTATGTATATTGTATTATAGTCGCTGTCATAATAGTTTGCACCGGGAGGTTCATCCAATTTTGGTACGTACGTTTTATTTCCTTGCCGTAGTAGAACTTGCGCTGCGATGAGAATCAATGAGAAACATTTTTTGAATTCTTGAAAGAAAATTTTTCACACCACTCACATCCTGAATAATATCCATTGTTGGGTAATATATAAGTTCCATTAAAATACACATCGAGGCGATTCGACGTTGAGTAAAACACACCCACAACTATCGCATCATCTTCTTCAGCATGAGGTAAACGAAGTCTTAATTGCTGCGGGCTGGTTCCTTATATTTATTCAAATGATGAATATTAATTATTAATATTTGGTTTAGAACTGATGCATACTAATTGAAGAAAAATATGAACAGAAGATATGGCAAATTTTACCTGTAAAGTGAACAATATATGTTTTAGAAATTGCGACCGTTGTAAAAAATGTTGATAGTCTAAGCTGACATGTGTAGCCGGCACACCATCCATGATCTTGTGGTCCTGTATATTGATTTACATTTAATTCATTCAAATATTGAATGAGTTAACAATCAAATATACTGCCTTACCATTTTCCAAATCTATATAACCTTCAGAAAGCAATGCGACAGGAGAAAGTCTTCTGCTCTCGCTGTCCCAGTCCAAACTTTCGATAAGAAATAATTGGTGTTTGTAACCATGACATTCATAAGCTTGCCAATTGCTTCGGAACGTGCAATTTTCCTTCAAAGTATTTGCCCTAGAAAATGAATGAAGAATTGAAGACATTTTATAGAATTGCTGTAATGTATAATTAATATTATTAATATTTTCTATGTTGTTGATGTCTTCTGCTTACCTTATAATTCCTTTATTAGGTGCAATGTCGTTCACAGGTATTCTCGATCCATCAAGCCGTGTCAGTAATTCCTTTGGAATTCTGTAATCTCCTAGGCCTCTAGATGGATCAGTTCCCCAACCATACTCTGCCTGAATTTTTTTAAATAAGGAATATGTTTATGATAAAAGAAGAGAAGTAGATTCGACTTTTTGAAGTGTATTTCTTTGTACCTGTGGTATTACTGTACCAGGAGATCCAAGAAAGGAACCATCTTCATCAGTTAAAATAACATTTTTAAAGCCATCGCATTCCATATCGACACAATCCGACGGATTGATTTTCCTAAAAATACATTAAAAATTCAATGAAGGAAGAAATGAACGCTCATGAAAATATTTTATATATTTTACCCCAATGATGGATGATGATAAAACAATTTGTTTTCTTCAGGCGTTTCATACAATTCAATCTCAGATAAATACACTGGATGATGATAATCTTCATTCTTAGGATTTGTCATGAAAACTACATGCTTAATTCCAGAACAAGACATATCACCAAAATTTGAAAAGGTGGTATCTGTTAAGTACAATATGATAATGCCTTGTTTAAATACTGTTAGTACATATTATTGTAATATATATATATAGAGTTCCACCTTCCACAATCATTCGTCCTCCTAGAGAAGGATACTGCATGAGTCCAGCAAATGGCTTTTTGGGGGCGTTGTTGTGAGCAGACATAAATGAGGGAAAAAATATTCCCACTGTCCCATCATTAGCACTTCGCATGTTTCTTGGAGGTCGACCATTTCCGTTTGACAATAAGAAATCAAGATTGCTGTTGAGGATTGGGCAAATTCCTGTAGGAATTTACCAATATGAAAAAGAAATGTTACATCTTGGATATCAAAATAGATAAATACTGTGTTGTATTATACTGTTTGAGATTTAATTCCCCATTTCTTAAATGTAAACTGAACGTACCAGTTTGTGTTTGTGCAATGAGAATTACATCTGAAATTTCAGCTTGTTTATCTTCATACTTGTGAGATGTTGATGAAGGTCTAAATCAGAGAAAGTGAAGCCATGTAATGATCAAAATAGCTAGTACAGTATACCATCGATTATTATTATAATATAAAAGTACAATATAGAACATACCCATTGAAAAGGGTTATGATTCCAACACCAAAATCCGTTATGACAGTTGACTTGATCTCAACAGAGCTTTTTCCTTGGTAGTATATCCCAAAATCATAGCAGAAATGAATATAAAAGTTTCTCAACAGAGTACATGTAGGGTGACCTGTAGAACAATCAAAAAACAATATACTAATCTAGCATCAATTTATAACTTAGATATTTAAAGAATTGCTTAAAGCACCATCTCTATTGATATAAATTCCATCCAAGCTTGTTCGAGCAGTATTACTTCCCCAGCTTTCAGCCTGTCCGTCACAGCTTTCGCCATCGATCCAGTATGCAGCACGTTCTGACCCAGCAACTACATTTCCACTGAGATAGGCATTTGTTGCCAGATTAGTCTGAAAAAAATTACCACATGAAATTTCACGCATAAACATGAAAGTTATCCATATAGATCATGTATATTAAATGAGGAATAGCTCCTTTATTTGGTATTAGAATAAATGTACCTTGATTCCTGCAAACCAGTGATAGATAAAATTTGTTCTGTCTTGGAATGTTCCAGGATTGATCATTAAAGAAACAAGATTGTTCTCCAGTCTGAAATGAACAAAATACAAGTACACTAAACTCTTGTAGACTACAGTATGGATATATTACCTAATAAAATATTGATGCATGGAAAGCAAAAGGTTGATCACCGGTGGGCTACACACAATCACCATGGTTCCACAATAAAATAATTATATGCAGACCTGTTATCACTTCCTTCAATAATCACACTTGATCCAACTGTATGATATATTACATTGTCTTCAACTGTGATACCATTGGCTAAAAACACACCGATGGCCGTGTTGAAGTTACGAAAAAAGGAAGACTTTTTCACATAGGATGGCTTGTTCAAAGTAGATGTACCTGTATTAAAAAAGGTTATTTTAATCACTGTGCTAGTTGTTTACAATGTCATCAAAATTCATAAATACCAGTTCTCCAGAAAACCAATGAATAACGTGGATCGTAACTATCGGACCACCCTTCTTGTCCCATGCGAATAAACTCAACATTTGAAATCCGTGCATAACCCAGATATTCAGTGCTTCCCTGACTAAACTAAAATGTCAATGAAAATAAAGGTATGCTCATATTGAATATAAACAAAAAATGTCGTTAGGAAAAAGTAATATAACTAATTTTTATCAACCTGCCCGACAATGACTCTGCCACCAAAAGCTTCCTTATCCATCTCAGGATACTCTCCACCTTCTATCTTTATGTTCCGTGTCAAGAGACCAACTTCTGCTGCAATTCTAACTTGATCAGTGTTGCTGTAGTTGAAGTTATCAGCTAAAAAAGGATATTTAATCAACATCAATTTTTCATTATACAAAATTGCACTGAAAATGATACCTATATGGTTGTATTGCAAAGTTCCATTAAGCGTAATATTTTGTGTGTCAGATGAAATGATCTTAAATGTTTCAGTTTCCCATGGATTGAATCCTGTTGCAGTTATCACAATTTCCTCATCTGATTTGTATAAAAATATAATAACATATTACACTGTACTACTATTAGTGTGCCATTTATCTTTTCTTACCGACTACCCAGTCAACTGCTTGTTCTAGCATTATAACGCTCTCTCCAATCACTGCAGATTTTCCTAATTTAGTCCATGTCACTGTTCTTGGAATTCCATGAATATCAAGTCCACCAAATGCTCCTGAAATCGAAAATTATTGGAAATAATCCTGGGAAATTATTTGTTCAGAAATATGTTATTGTAAATTATAAACTAACCTAGAGCTTTCATTCCCATGTTAACACCTTGAACTATCGGGAAATCAGGTGTGCTATGGTTCCCGATTAAAAGGATATTGACAAGGCCATGGAAGTAGTTATCTTCCCATCCGATGATGAGTCGTCCACCCTAAGTAAGTATACAAGTGGATGTAATTACTGAATGATTATTATAGTAAAGGAATATAATCATGTCAATGTAAACTAAAACAATTGATTTTGATACCCGAATGAATATATACGTTGCTTGAATGGTAAAGTTTTTGTAAACATTTTCTGCAACAGGTTCCCAATCTAATTCTAAGACTCCTTCAATCCAGAGCATGTGTAACACTGGTAGTGAAATGTCAGCAACTATCCACAGTCCTAAACAACATGTTTAACAACTTTGATAAGATTATATGATTTGTTGTTAAGATAGACAGCAGTGGATACTACAATCACAAAAGTTCGCAGAAATAGTTACTGGATTGTTCAAAAATCAAAGTTTTCCGCGATTTAGAGTCAGATTATGGAATGTGAAGTATGAGAGATCTGGTTCCTAAAAAAAATTGAATCCCACAACTGAATAATAGTGATAGAAAAGTTACCCGCATTGATAGTCACATCGGAGTTGTTTGAGGGAAGAGTATTATCAATCCATATAGTTGGATCAGACCAGATGTCATAGTTGGCAGGACGTTCTCTGGCTGGAGGAATGGTATTGGGATCCGGTGGGGGAATGCAGTCCTGCAAAGGAAATATTAAATAAGTTATTGTAAAGTGCATATACATTTTATAAAATAAAGGATAAATGGAAAGTATTTATATCTGTATATCCCATTGTAATCCTGCACCTGAAAATAACAGCGATATACATTCATATCTATTTCTCTATTTTTTGCTGTTACATCTGATGAGGTTGAACTCAGAGCTCGCCTTTTTCTTGCCGGGTCACGACCATTAACTAAAATAAAACAGATTCATTTACTAGAATAAAATATATTTACACCTTAAAATAAGCTCTTCTATCACTCACTCATATATTCAACTACTTTTGTATTTTGATCAAAGTAATAATCTCCATAGAAATTAGTGCTGCAGTCAAGTGGTGAAACTGTGCTGTTCTTGTCTTGTCCTGGAGCAAAATTGAACCGATCTGGATTTTGCTTCAGTGAATGTTTGATGATATTGCAATCATTTTCCTAATGAAAATAAAGTTGATTAGGACTCTTCATACATACAACTATGCATATTCTTTCTGAATGCCTAAATGATTACTCGGTAGTTGTAGAAACCAGCATTGTAACTGATATTTGTGAGTTGAGCAGCATTTTCAAATGCCCAGTTATACGAAAGACCATCAAAAATCAAACCCATCCAGCCAGGTTTATGAGTCATTCGCTTTTTCCTGAATGCAAAAGGAACGTTGTAGTTATGCCATATATATATATGTAAGGCAGATACTTTAAATGTGGTACTGCATACTCAAATGGTGCAATCGCAGAGCCATGATCATTAGTCAGAATCACATTGGTGCCTTCTAGGGATGTAGGTTTAGCATCTTTCCAGGCAACACGATGCAGTCTCACGGAAGTCCCATCGCAAATCATTCCTTATTGATGGATTTATTATATAGATTTGTTATTTTGCTGCTATGTTAATATCCTATTGCAGTAGTCTCTTGAATTATTTTCAATCCAACAGAATCAGGATTTGAGTATTCTACAAAGATATAAATAATTAACCTGTAACTGCACCATTACTCCAGTCACTTGAATTCACACATTCAGGAGGAGCTGTGCTTGTATATGCAATGACAACTTGAGGAACATTAGTCTCTGTCAAAGATCCGTCAACATCTTCAATGATGTTTTCATGTTCCCATCTTAGAAAGAATTAAAGAATTAAGTATGGGACATTACAGATTTGATCATTAGAGGAAATGAGAATTGATAAAATCTATATTTCCGAACCTGAAACGACCTTTCATCGTAGCATTATACAAAGTAATTTGTTGAAACTTGGAGTGAAATCCACCACAGTGCGCTGCACATGTTCCTGCTATCGTAGTTGTGGAGACGACAGAGGCACCAGGCCGATCAAAGTTAATGAAAGTAACGTTTTTCATCAGCCATCCATCGGAATATGGTAGAACAACTCCGGAGCTCATTTGATCTTCTGTTGTTTTCACAGGACAAAAAAATCTTAATATTTTGTTATGCTATGGGAATATTTTGTTTCATTCATTTTTTATTATACATACTTGGCCCAGAGATTGAGCTGTGACCCACAATCACAGTGTTGAATATACCAGCTTCTCCCCATTTAACATCGACGAGCATTTTTGTTTCGACTCCAGCCTGACAGTAAGTGATGAACGTTATTAGAATAATGCAGATATCATTGATAAGAGATACTTCAACTATGGTAAATCCTATATGTAAGAAGATTTGAATACATTTACCAGATCATTGTTGAAAATAATGGAATCATGGAGCTGAATAGAACCAATCTGTACGAATTCTGCTCCTCGTTGACAATTCCAAACAGTTAAAGATGAAAATATTGCTGGTTGGTTGGTGGTACATTGGCAACAACCACCAGCTTTCGGTGTAAAAGTCTAAAAGTAAATAAGATATACTGTGGAGTAATCTATGCTGGCGATACAAAGAAACATTTATCAGGACCAATATGAATACCTGAAATACCCAAAGCCCATACCAACCAAATGAATGAGCAGAATTATTATAAAACTGTCCCAATTCTACATTCTGTTGACAGACTGCCGCAGTGAATGAAGGACCATCCGGATGAACATGCATTCTGTACCAGAAACCAAAATGAGTTCCACCTATATGGAAAGATTTCAGAAATATTTAAAAATTCATCAAGTACCGTATAATTTCTTTTCAAGTAAAAACCTCCACTTTCAATCCACTATAAAGAAGGGAAAAATAGAATATTGAACTACAAGAAATGCTTCAAACCTGCAGCAGCATTATGTTTCACAATATTATCTGGATTAGTGACCCACACAGCTGCTGGTGTGATATCTTCATTTTGCAAAGACGTGCTTTGCTTAGTAAAGACGATCAAATTATATTGAATTATGTTTTTAGTCTCTATTCCGTCCTCGATGAAGATAGTTCCACCCATTGTATCGTAAATCACGTTGTATTCGACGAGTGCACGATGTGTATTGTGTATGGTAACAGCTCTGAAAAGACAATGCTATCTCTTTCCAACACCTATATATTAACTTGCAATAATTATGCATAACCTTTGAAATTTACCTGTTAAAAGTTTCATGAATCGCACATCCTCTGACATAATTCACATACTTCATGTCTCCCATAAGATGGAAGTGAATTGCATAACGTCCAAGACGGAAAGCCTGGCCCATGTAATACAATTCGACATAAGAAATCTTTCCAAATGCTTTGCCAGGTTCAGGACCATGAAGCATAATTTGTCCTCCAAATTGATCCGACCCCATTTCTTCACCAAAACGTCCCTATCATTTACACACACATTAAATAAGGACTCACAAAATCTTAGGTAATGAAATGTTAAAGGTCAGAAAAATCAATATACCTGAAAACAAGTCTGTTGGGCAAATTCACCAGTATTGAAACCTTCTGGACAAGCTTCAATTGGCTCCAACCAGTCCATGTTGCGAGAGCCGCGCACAACAACATTACGAGTTAACAATCCTACTTCTGCTCTGGCAAACAATACAGTGCCATCTACAATAGCATAAAATAATCAATAAATTTGCAGTTATCTTATATATCGACATAACGAAATGGTACCTGGCATTGTTTCAATCACACCCAAATGAGTAAAGTTAAGAGGAGAATCTATCGTTATTGTTACTTGATCTGCGGCAACACTAATTATCGTTCTCTCTTCATTTTCACCCTGACTATGTCTTCCTCCTATTACAGAGAAAGGCAAAGAAATCATAGTGATACTTTTGAAACAAAACAATATGAAAATACTAACCAGTGCTTGCTATAACTATGTCATCTCCTGCCTTCCAGGTTACTGGATGCACAACAACTATAACATTGGTCCTGTCAGCTGTAGCATTCAAGTATGTCCATGTCACTGGAACATATTGTCCATGTAAGTCAAGGGTGCCTTCACGAACCGCTATGGTTTTAGTGCCATAAATAGGAAGCTCAATTGACCGCAGATGTCCGTATAATGTGATGATCGCCTTATGCTGAAAAGGTTCTTCTTCTGTTCCAATCTGAACATTATCATGTTATGTAAAAAAGTGAAACAAACAACAATCAGTACAAACAACAACAAGTAACAAAATCAGTATATTCTTACTTGTAAAACACCACCATCTGTTATCAATATATTCTTTGTTTTCAGTTCTATGTCTGCTTCATCAAACAGAACAACTCCGCCATTGATTAAGAGCATTTCGAGAACTTCTGTGTCCTGGTCAATCATCAAAGTTTGTCCACGTGGGACAACTACTAACGATCCCTTACCAGGTACACTGAGACCACCCCATGTGAAATTTGAAGACCAAACATCTGAAGTTTTGATAAAAATTGAACAATTAAAATGAAAAGTAATGATTTTCTTGTGAAATGATCAAGTTTACAACTGCGGAGTTTATATTATTCATACCAATGTAAAAAAATTCAGCTCCTTGATCAAATGATTGTCCTTTGTTTTTTACAGTTACAATTACATTGGAACGAAGTGATCTATCGCTGTAAGAAGTCCTGCATACTATATGTGTTGAATTAGATGTTGTCACATTGCAAATTTTTCCATCTATTTCAACAGTGTTCTGTAAATCAACCATAATTTATTTTATCATGAATTCATTAAATGAAAAAACTCAGCTGATACTCACCTCGCTGGTCGTTGTCGAGAAACCATCCCCGGTTATTGTGATATATGTACCACCCCCAGTACCACCTCTTGACGGTGAAACGGATGTTACAATTGGGGTCAAAGATGAGGAAAAGGTGTAATTGGTTGATGACTGTGCCATGCTTGCATTACTTTCATCATCAGCATAGACAATAATTGGATAATCTTGGTCAAGAGGTGTCAGTACCTGATCTGAAAAAAAATTATAAGGTAGAAGATCAAAAATATATAATGATGGTAATTCTGCTATAATCCTGGTACTACATGTCATGTGTCAATAACAGATACTGAAGTTACCTTTCATGGCATACACAACAGGTGCAGTTGATGTAGATGTGAACACAACATAAGGACTACTTGCGATTTTCCACAGGAATAAATTATTGCTTATGTTCGATAACAAGGAAGGTGAAGAATTGAAGACAAGTGAACGATGAATACATGCCATGCTATCATCATCCGGTTCTTCAAGTCCCATTGATATAAAACTTCCAAGACAGACAAAACCTGACAAAACATGGCAGTTACAGTCATACAGCACAAATTTTGAATACTTATTATTACAAGATAGATCTTTCTACACAATTAAACCAAATTGGAAAGATAAGAAATATTACTGAAAATTTTACCTGCCATGGCAGGAACAGGATTCCATATGGAAAATGAAGTATCCCCACTTGCTAAACTGGCCACGAATTCAAAATACTCAGGTTCTTGTAAAGAATTATCACTTTTATCTCGTACAGTTTCTATGTAATCGACAGAGCTTCTGCAGTCCTGCAAATCAAAGTTGTGGATGTTATAAACTGTCATATTTCAAAAGTGTGCAATTATCGTCTTACCTGGCAAAGGGAAATTGCTTGTCCAACAGATTTGAAGTCTCTGAATTTTGAAGTAGCAGTGAACACGGTTAAGTTGAGCAATTCTAATATAACTTCCTGCGTTATGACTGAAGCATTCTTCAAATCAATAGATTGTGCTATTGAAAACATTGAAATGTGATCAATGATCATTTAACTATAGTTTTCAAGGTATTTTCAATGAATGACATATCTCACCAATATCCAGGAGGCAAGTTAGATTGTTGTATGACATGAAAGCTTGTGGAAGTAGATTTCCATTTTCATCCACTACATGGCAACTTCTATATCCAATATGTATGATTGAGGTTAAACTGAACCCAGTTCCAAGTATATTGATGGTATTTCCTCCGCCATGGCTACCTATTAAAAATTTTAAATGATTTGTAGGTTTCTCAGGGACAAAATATTTATTTCCAAGGAATGCTTGCAAACACCATAAAAAATCTAATTTTTTTTCAAATTAAAAATCACTTGCACTGTCTCATCATTCTTCTGCAGAGGCATTTTTTACAGTCGATAAAAAAACAGTTGTTAATTTACCTTGCAAAGGTGAAAAGCTTGTCACGCTGAGAATATATTCAAAACTAATAGCAGACGTATTTGCATTTCCTCTATCTGGGATAAAGAGATCGACTGAAGTGATTCCTGCGGTAAAAGGTTCACCCAGTGTACAAGAAATAGTCGAAGAAGATTCAGTGACAACAGAACAAGAAGAGCCACCAATACTGATGGAGATAACAGCCGATGCATTTGTTTTGTCCAAGTTTGTTCCAGTTAAAGTTACTTGATCACCGGGCTGTCCTGGGAAAGAAATAATGGGGTTATAAAATGAAAATATTTACCAGTACAGTAATGTCATCTATATTTACCAGAAATTGGAGATATGCTTGTTACAATAGGTGTTAAAGTAGAGTTGTAGAAGTATTGAATGGAAGCATAAACTTGAGCGTTTGATGTAATAGCAACATTCACGATTGTGTCTGGATTTCCGGAAGGAACAACACATGTCACCTAAATCATGATGTTTTCAGAGTTAGCATCTATGAGCTCAATGTTAATTTTATTATCATGAATTTACCATAAAATTTGTCTTCAGTTTAATTTTACATTCCTCAAAACCAAATAAAATTTCCAAGTCTTCTGAATTGAACCCATTTCCATTGATTTCTATCAAATTTCCTCCTTCATTACTTCCCCCTTCCGGAGTTATGATGGCGACGGCTTCTCTACAGATTGAAACAAACAAAAGCATGAAAAATCGAAGATGTTTTGTCAAAACTATTTGCAAATACCCTTGTATAGAACTTGGTGCGCTCCCCAGCAAAGCATATCCTTTGCCGGCAACATGTACATGGATTTTATGGCTTCCTGCGACCAGTTCAGCTACTGTGCACAACAGCACAGAAGTATTAGCATCTGTTATTTTGCATGTTGTCTCACCTAATATTTCAGAACATAATAAACAGGATAAACATACAATTTTAAATACTTGAAGATCACCATGTCATTTCCAAAAGATCAAACCTAAAGTTATAGTATTGTCCCCAGAGACAGCACTGAAACCAACTCCTTCAAACAAAAGTGATTGATCCGGAGTTCCAACACTTGTGGGAGTAAGCGAAGTAAGAATTGGTGTTTCACTTAACGAATAAGTGAATTCACAAATTCCAGTGCAGATTGCTGGAAGATTTCCAACACTTTCCACTTGAACACTGCAATTTATATCACAAAATGATATAGAAAGGAAAATGATATTCTCAATACATAAAATGAAAGGTTCTTAACATACTTCACTGACACTTGAGTAGATCCGTCGTTTCCAGAAGGAGTCAGGCATGTAATGTTGTTGTAAAAAATTTCATCAATTTCACAGCTAGCTCCACCAATGTCAACTTGTGTGTTGTTTTCAAGAAAACCATATCCTATCAAACACAAAGAAAGTAAAAGTAAAAATTAAATTGTATTCAATGTCAAATGGATCGTACATCACCGGGCCGAGGCGTAATTCAAAGGCTGTATTCAAAATGAAGAGAAGAGGGGCCGCCACTCACATCAAATAATAAAGATATGATGAAGCAAACATGAGTAGTAAAATTGCGCTACATACCATTTAGTACAATCTTAGTTCCACCTGCCAATGAACCAATGGTGTCTGATATGGAGGTTAGTGAGGGAAGTAAAGCAAATGTTCTTTCATCAACTTCATCAATGTCAATGAACGCATTTCCATAACCAAGAACATTGACAGTGATCTAGTGCAAGATCATTATGTACATTGAAGTTGTCTATTGAATTTAATCTGCAATAGTTTAATTACAGTAATTCATTATAGTAAAAAAGGACTAAGCAAACCTCATTTGCAAATCCTATAGGTGATCCCATCAGCGGAGATACAACACAAGTAACAAGTGTGTTGTTAGTAGAATTGGTTATGCAAGGATATTCACCAATTGTGATTTCTATACGGCATGATTCATTCCCGAAGCCAAAACCTGTATGAAAAATACTTAGTATCAGAATTGTGTAAGGTTATTTTAATCTGAAAGTTACATATCTCAAAATTAATTACCTTCAATAGAAATCACTTGCCCTGCAGGACCTTGGTTTTCCCATATTTCATTCACAGTTGGTGTATGGCATACTGATGCTGTTATAACTGAACGATATAAAAATTTAGCAATAAATATTGGTAACAATAATTCTATTTTAATATTTATATAGTGAACCTGATTTTGGTAATTCTATATTTTTCATGCATAGTTCGTATACCGGATCGCAAGCTGGGAAGTCTGGGTGACAGTTTGAGCAATTTTGGCCTTCAGTGTATGGTGGATATGGAACATTATTAAAACTAAAGAAATCAAGTGAACAAATGAATTAGTAATAATTATAACAATATTTATAAAGCAGCAAGTGATGACTTACTTTCTTATGTTTCCACCAGGACCATACTGACAAATGATGATATAAGCACCATCAAAGCTATTGAATGGATCGTTGGTGAGCATATTGTCTTCACAATTCGCCATGCCACAACCCAAGGCATAGCTGTCTGCCCAGACGATTTGTGTGTAGTGACCACAGACTGACGTACAAGACTGATTTGAGAATGTGTAAAATGAAACCTATCAAAAAAATATCAACTGCTCAGCAAGTTTATACAACAGCATACAACAACTAAAAAAGTAGATAAAGACAGAATCCAGTATAAATGTTCTTACTTCATTCGCCCAGTTGGTTACAGAGTTATCAACCATGGTGTCAATGTCGAAAGATCTCGTAAAAACAGCAAGGTTTTCACCAATGTATTGAAAATCGTCATTAGTTCTTGGTGTTGAACTATGACCGACAACACATTGCCTAAGAAGAATATGGAATGAAACGATTAGTAACTGAGAATGAAAACATTTTTATCAAACGGAAATTACTTACGATGCATAGTCACTTGCTTTGGCAGCAAGTTTATCATCCCACATCATGAGAATCATATCTGATGCCGATGGTATGGTTGATGATCTCACTTCATTATGATATTTGACAAAATTTGATTTTTGATCATCTGAGAGCAGAACTTGTGCACCAATACCTCTCTTACTTCGTTTTAGAGGATTCCTTGGTTGTAATATATATATTTGAAGTACAAACCCGATACATTTATACAGGACATATACCAGTTAGGAAAAAAAATAAAAAGGGAAACTTGATTCAGTATTTAAGTGAAAACAAAAAAGAATAGACAAATAAGAAGATAAATAAATACATCATAAGACTCACGTATTTGAATTTGCAACTTCTCTTCTCTGTCTATTTATGTTCCCAAGGTCTCTACGTACACGATTACCTGTTTACAGATGAGAAATTATTAATGAGCACTTATTGTATAGTAAGACCACAATTTAATGATATATTTTACTACCTGATTGGCATCCTGGAAGGTCACCACTGAGTGAAGAACAAGATGGAAGCGCTCTTTTTCGTCTTGATAAACCTTAAAATAATATTTTTTGAATAAAAATGAACACTACCATAAATTAAAAGAACACTATAACTATGTAGATCGGAAATGAAGCAAATTGCATATTAATACTTGTTATGTTCATGAAAGCTTCAATGTTCTCATTTGATACTTCCAATCTAAAAAGAATTCGGAATATATTTTTTAAAAGTTCGTTGATATGTCTTGAAGCAATGTTACCTACTTAAGGAATGAGTTTTTCAGTGGTTTAACTAATATCGTCACTGCCATGACAATTCCAGCATTGCCGACGATTCCACTTGAGAAATAAAACAATCCTTCCTTCATAAACTTAGATGCAAATGAACCTTCGAGAATTGCGATAGAAATTTCAAATCACAACAACTGATAATAAAAATGTCAGCAGTAAATTTATTATTTACCTTTTCTTGTTTTGATGCTTCCAGAAGTAAATCCGTTTCCATTGTATTCAGTTCCACCTGGTTCTTCAGTCTCAAAAACACTCAAGGCTAAACCACCGCTCAATTTACTATCAAGTTCCCACTGCCACAACACGGTGTCACCTTGGACAATCTCCAGGACATTTGGTTTCCATTCAAACCCAATGCCAGCACCTATAAAGACAGAGTAAAATTATTATATATTAAATATCATTATATATAATATAAATAAAATTGACTATAGGTGTGTAGAGTTAGGAGTTACTTATTTTCATTTTTGTCTTATATTTGTCCTTGTCTACTCGAGATCCCAAGTATATATCGTAATATCTAAGCGGTAAATGTTAAATTAGAAAGGATACTTACTTGGATGTATTCCATAATTTGTGACTAAATGCTTTGTTGCAGTTGTGTCAGATACACAAACTATTTCATTTGGTGTAATGGAGATAATTTCACAATCACTGTCTCCTAGCTCCACCTCTGTTTCATCAGTGAAACCTGGAACCATAATTAATTTGTCTCAAATTTCTATTATCAATAAGGAAAATGAAGACTACTAACCTTCTCCAGTGACTTGAATTTTTTGACCACCAAAAAGTGATATCTGTCGTGGAGTTATGTCAGTCACAGTGAAAATATAAGTCATCTGAGGTATGCTATTAGTGCTGTCAAAGAAAAAAAAATTTTAGTTATAGTAAATAACATATTTAAGAATTGAATTTGAAATAAATATATTGAAATATCATCATCAACCTCACGTCTGCAGCCCCACTACTAAACAAGACTTTGACAGCATAACTGTTCGGATGAAGAATAGGACTTTTGCAAATGATTTTTGTATTGGTTAAGGAAATAATATCGCAGTTTTCATCACCAATCATTACTTCGCAATCGCTGATATTTGTGCCAAAATTAAGCCCAGTAAGTTCAATCATATCGCCTCCTGATAATAAAAAATAAATAAATGCAATTGTTAATCAATTTAAAGATCTTACTCATGAATGATTTAGGACTCGCCTATTCCGTATATCTGTGTAGTGTTGAGGGCTGTTACCACCGGCATTCCAGAATCGGAATAAACAAAATTTGGTATTGTGTGAATGGTTGTGTTTTCGAACAGAAAAGAGATAGACACTGTACTTGGTGTAACAGAGGCAGGAGTTATACAGACTAATTCAGTGACGGATGAATCAATTAACTTGCAGATATTGTCACCAATTTTGACAAGAATTTCGTCTCTGAAGCCTTCTCCTACCATTGTTAGTTTAACACCACCTTATAAAAAATGAAATAAGATTACATAAGAATAAGATTATCAGTAGCATAAATCAATACTTCAAAAAAAGGCATTGCATGAAAACTTAATAAATTATGACATTCTGCTATGTAATAAAGCATTGAATATTTTTAACCTGCTGTGAATGACGTCATAGGATTCACGCTAGCTACTGTTAAGGTTTGAAAGAATACCAATGATGGAATTGGATGGCTTGCATATCCCGATCCACCAACAAGAACCATAACGGAATTATTTCCATAACTAATCGAGCCAACTGTGCAAGTTATTATGGATGAATCCTGAAATCAATGATTTCTTATTATTGAAATTACTTAAATCAACCAGACAGAGAGTATAAACAGGATTTTCATGCCAAACCTGATGTAATATCACACAGTCTTCACCACCTATCTTCACTGATGATTCTGGGGCAAGTGATGTTAAGTTACTGCCAGTAATTGTTATGTTGGTTCCAACTGACCCTGAAAATATATGAATTGAATTACGATAAACCTTCAATATAACATATTTAAGATTTAATGTTCAGTTCAAACTATTACAGGGTTTTAGATTAAATATTTTACGTAAATTATTTATCATTATATTTATTTCTGAACATTTACCTTGCGAGGGAGCGATAGATGTTAGCACTGGTGTGACTTGCAGTGTCTGTACAAAAGAGCAATCACCAGCACAAGAGGATGGAATACCATTGATGTTCACTTGCACCTGTAATTGATTAGAATTCTAAATCAACCTTCTGTGGTGTCTGAAAAATATTATATGGAGAAACCAACTTGAGGTATTTCCGAAACCAGTCGGATCATATCACCACCTATTGGACCATGCATGACTCCTCCATTTTGAATTTCTTTCAACTCAAACTGCATATCATCATCACCCTTAACATTTAAGGAGTAAATCTGAAAAGCATCACATTCAGTCTTGCTAGGCTCTGATATAGCATACAGTACAATACTATACAGTGTTTTTTTACTTGTAATTTGTTTTTGTCACCACCATTGGATAGCCAACTTATTCTGAACTTTTTTGAGTAGCACTTTCCTTTATCTTCAACTTGCATTTTACCAAATCCCTTCATGGTCTCCAATTTTGCTTGCAATTCCATTTCCGAAAGGGTAACGGGAAGATCTATCGATCAACATTTAATCGCATACAATTTAGTTTAATTCAAATATTTCATAATATATAAATTTCTGACCTTTCAACAATAGATCGCCATATTCTTCCGACTGGTATCCAATTGAAAATGTTCCTGACATTGGCTGGCTTGCTCTTTGTAGTCGAATTATTTCAACTACAGTTCCTAGTGGCCAGTTGGAGGCATGCATAACAGTTTCATTTGAAGATGATCTGACAATATTTCTTGCATTAACAACCTGAAAAAATAATTAGGTAATTTTGTCTGGATGTCTGGAAAGTTACTTCAGTACGTATGTTAATTTGTATTGTAGAATACAATGCATTTAACCTCGAATAAAGGAAAATCATATCCACAATTATTTGGAGTGACAGTTATAATATATGAGGGCTTCAGTGGATCCTTCTTTTCCACTGTTATTTCATTCATCACTTGGCCTTGTAGTGTAGGAGCAGGTTGTCTTTTTCTAAGTAATTCTGGAAGAAGATTATAAGAAAGGTTTATAAATTACATACAGTAAATATTCGAATTACCAGACTTACAGACAAACTACATGGAAAATGCAAGAGGAGTTGGAATGGAGTTGAAAATTAAATTATATAATCTGAGGAATACCATATCAAATATCAATATATACTATATAAACAAATCATACCATCTAATTCAGTCCTGTCATTTGAATTCACTGCAGCTGGTGGAACTTGCCCAATGTACACCGCATCGATATAATAGTTTTTACTATTCTCGACAGGTTTGAATCCACCAATTCGTTTGATTTTAATTTTTGTTACCGCCATTGTGGCCAATATGATCTAATCATAAAGTAATTTTGACGGGAACTACATAATACTGTTGATCAAATTTCATACAGCAGCGAAGTTAAACATACTTCCTTAATATTGAAGCAATCATACAACCAAGCATCTTCCTCTGTTTTTATGAGACCAGTTAAATAATCGACATCTTTAGATCTGACTCTGCCATTGCTATCCTCATATTCGAAACGCAGTTTCAGTCTCGAGATAAAGATGCCCATGTGAGCCAAGCAAACCTGAAACATCATTAATATTTTAATTACCTACTTATTGACTTGCTGGTTAGTCATGCCCATGTTTAGTTTAGTTAGTACATACCCATGGAAAGTCATCTACTTTGTACTTAGAGAATTGATTCCAACCAGATTCGAATATATTGTAAGGATTTTTCAGAGAACTACAACCGCAATAAGCAGGTACATCCTGAAAATAATATAATGAATTTATATGAGTATAATAGATTATCAGTATAACTACTATAAAAATGAAATAAAATTATAAATAAAGTCCTGAAACACGGTAAACTACAATTGTTTTAAGAAATAGATTCTTCTATGGTATAACTTATAACTCTTATGAACATACCAGATTTCGTCTACCAGATTCCTGAACGTTCTTTGGACGTGATCCTTCATAATCTAAGACCGCTTCAAAAAAACTCTTCTCGCCCAATAATCCTTCAGGACATTTAGAGCATCGAATATCATTTAACTTCCTTTCGACGGTGGCAGCATCAGCATTAACTGAAATCGGTTCAGTAGTTCTGGAAAAATAACTTAGATTCCGTATCCTGGGTAGCTAGATTTTGAAAAGGCAAAATGAAGGAGGGTCGACCTACACATATGTAATAGTTAGGTTGAAATCCGCGCATGATGGGAATGCAACTATTAGCGTCAGACATGAAAAATATTTACGGTTACGACGAGTGAACGATGGAGATATAAACTATATACCAATTAGTTATATACTACATATATTATAATTGGAAATGAATGTCATACTACCTTCCAATGAAATTAATTGCAAAGTCATTAAATGTTGGTATTCCTTTTATTTTTTCAGTCACCTTCACTGTAACATCGGATCCTGGCATTGAGACAAATTCCATCTCCAGATAATCTCCTGAAAACATGGAATATGCAATCATTTTTAGTACATATTTCATACCAACCCTTTAACTCTACAATAGCAGTAAAGTACCCATATTTCCAAGAAATTCAATTGAATATTTTCGTGCTGCATTCATGGTAACTTTTAGCTGTCCATCTTCCATACTAGTAACACTTTCTATTGCTTCTTTCAACTTTTTAACAGAGGCCTGAAAGGAATGACAAGTATTAGTAGATGTAGGTATTAGTAATAGTCATAATATTTGTTATTGTTACAGAAGAACAAACATCTTTTTACCCAACAATAAACTTACATCAGCTGGGATAGGTCCAGAAACTCTTTTTAGATAACGCAATGAGTAGAAAACATTGCTACATGATAATAAGGGGTCTTGAAAGCAAGAACTTGTAACTTCAATTTCCTGGATTTCATTGACAGGAGAAGAGGTAGTCCAATTTAGTAGAGAGATGATCTTAATAAAAAAAGACACGTTATGGTGTATAGATGCTTGCTACACTTAAAAGGCAAATAACAACACTGAACCATCTCGCGGAGTAAATTTAAACAATTTATGTGTACTGTATACTATTGCTGTTGAAATTCTGTCCCATACTGCCATCTCGCGGAATCCATTACTCAGCAATCAGAAAATTTGAACAAATAATGAATATACTATACTTATAGAACATCCGGTGGTTTACCAGTCTAAGAAGTTTGTATTAATTGCCAAAAATTGTTCTCGATGTACGAATATTCGATTTAACGGAAAAGCATTTGATTTCTATAGTGTTGATTTAACCGAATACCTGAATTTCCCTTTTGAGTGTAACTTTCCAGTAAATTTCCTGCATCTCGTCTTGAACAGAATCACTCTGCTGGTTTGTCAAAGAAGTTGTTGCCCTCAAAGCACCAACGAACAAATTACCAAGTGATCCCCAGTTCTGTACAATTGCTTCGAAATAGCAAAGATCGCCTGAAATATTCGGAAATTATTGGAGACAGGGAAAAGTTTAGTTGCAATAGCATCAACCTCATATATATACAGTATATGATTTTTTGCAAGCTTTGTTGCGTATTATTGTATACGTTTGCTACCAGCTGTTACCTTTTTCAAGTTCCATCCACTCCGATCGTTGGGAGCGATAATAATTCCAGGACGTCCGATAGTAGGCAAGCGAAGCTACGGCGGTCTTCGCATTTCAGAAAATTGATAGACAAAGAAATAGTGAAAAAAAGCTACCGTACTGAATATATTGTTCTACGTTTTTACTTACAACATTTTGAGGATCGCCATCACACGTTAGATAGAGTTTGCTGCTGTCGTCTGATTTAACGTAAAATTGATAACGATCATTGACTGGAACTTCAAATATTCCAGTCATTTTCATAATCGTTGAAGTATTTTCAAAGACATAACCGGTAGAATCGTGATACATCATGGAATATCTGGAAAAAAAATCATAACAGTATCAACTGAATTGGTAAGCAGTGCAGGTTAGCGAAAAGGTTCCTACGTTGCAGAACTGGAATTGAGATTTTGCCGAGCTTGATCTAAATTCATTATAACATTCCAGAACTCCAGCTTAACTCCTCGTGAAACTGTGTGAAAAATATGAATATCAGTAAAAATTTGAATCCAACCTCTGCATCCATGGATGACTAAGAATTCCACTACTTACATGGATATAGAGGAGGGCGATCATCAGATTGCATTGCTGTCACACATTTGATCTCGTTTTCAGTCAAAGAATCCTTCAGAACACGACAAGGTGTTCTGCCGACAAAAACTTCAGGAAAAACTCGCGGATAGGGATCGAAAAAGTCGCCGGAAATCGTGAGTGTTGTTCCGCCGTTGATGGAACCGACTCTCGGGCTTACGTCCGTAATCTCTGTATATGTTTCATTGTAAGAATTAATGATTTTTTCCATACAATTGAGGAATATAAGTTATTGTATATTTCTTACCTGCAAATGTCTGAAACATATAAACCTTATCTTTTGCATCTACGTGCATTAGTTTGCTCTTCGGTAAAGAACGTCCATATGGTGTTACAATGAAGCTGAAATTGTTGTTCCCTGGTGAATAAAAATATTCCATAATAAATGTTCGTTTTTAAATAAAGTTCCATCTTTCCCCGACAGTTACACTCACCTACAAAAGTACTTGTCATTTTACAGGTAAGTCTGCCATCGAGAGAACCTTCGTAATATAACTGAAGGCCGTACATTTCATCAACCTCGTTTTCTTTGAATAATTCACATTCCTCCGATCCCGCATAGACTCTGCAAATTAACAAATTCTATAAGCATCGGCATATTAAAACAGATATGCAATATGATATCTTGATTACGGACCTTCGGATGAATATTTGGTCTCCTACATCGATGATCCTCTCATCATTAGGGCTGTAAACCTCCGTGAATATTCGACCGTTCATAGTTATAAGGGATTCGGGGAGACCGGCAAAGGAATTTTCATCCCCAGACAGGTACAGATCATATACCGCTGGAGTTCTCCACCAATATGTCTACAAATCCAAACAAACAATTACACTAATAATGGATTTGATCAACAATATACAAAAGCTAAGCAATATTATACACAGACTATTTTTCGTACTGTGCAATGACTAAAATTCATCCAAAATAAAGAAGGTAAATTTAAAAAACCTGGAATGTGCAAGAGCCTTTGCAAGAGTTTTCAATAGATTCGCCGTTGTATTCAATGTATAGAGTGAACTTACCATCCATTGGTCTGTAAAAATATTCAAAGATCTGTGAGATTCCTTAGTAACACTGCTGAGAGCTTTCTGATATGAGTTTGAATACTAAACGGCTTAAAGATTTGCAACCGAATTGGTTTATCAGCAGAGTTAATGTATTTTAAATCTCCATTCATTCACATAAGTTTAAATGTTTCAGCTAATGAATTTTTTAATTAGATAAAATAAACGATTTACCGAGTATAGCACGTGAGAGCTCGCTCGTGTGACGAGTCTTTTTCTATGTCGCACATCACCGAGGTGAAATCATTAACGAAATAGATTTGGTTCCCAATGCTATCACTGCTTGGTACGGAATTGAAAGTATCCAACGTAAACTCTATAAATAAGTTAGTAAATTAAATATTTAACTTTAATCAAACTATTTATATAAATTTTCCAAAATTTGGAATAGTTTACCAAAATCCACACCAAAACAAACTTTTCTAGTATATATATAATTGCAATATAACAATACAAAATGATATAGAATATTTGAAAGAATTTTTTAATTAGGCAGAACGATGGATGGAAAGTCACCCTACACTTACCCCCAGTTATCATTACTCGAGTCGCTCCATTGGAACTCCCAAGATTAGGAGAAAAACCAGTAAACTTGGCTGCACGCACTATGCCAGCAATCATACCCCAAAGTACTAACAACTTTAGCCTGACCATTTTGCCTTCGAATATAGGTTCTGCTTCTCAGTCTGTAAATAACTACCTGACTTGAGCTTAAGATGATCTAGAATTAGGACTACAACGAGTTGCTAGCTGCATTTTATTCAAATATATCAATACATTATAATGGTGAGAATATCTCCTCGTATTCTGTATGTCTTAAAACCAGTTTCCCTGTATCATTCGACTATTACCGTGTGATACATCAGAACAATGGCATAAAAACATACCAGAACGAAAGAAAATTATAAACTAGGACATGGAAAGATAAATGAAACCATGTCTGCCATTCTTCTTGGTCATGTGAACAAAAAACAATATCAGTTTCTGTACCTTAACTGTTGGAGGAAATTATTACAATATTGTAGTGAAAAGGGGACTTAACGATTATTGCAGAATTTAGGCCATGAAAACTAGATCAAAGGTATACATGATGATGAAACGAATATGTTTTAAGAAATTTCAATAGTTCATTGATGCTAAATCTCGAACAATTCTTCTTTTTCTTTGAAATGATCGAACATGTTCCGCTGATCGGCGATTAGATAGATTTCATTAGATAATATTTCTTTCACTACTCTTTCAAATTCAAGATCTTCAACAGACTTCACATCGTTTTTCTCGGATTGTTTGCTTTGCGTGAAACTTTTATTCAAAATCTTCTCAGTTTCATAGTTTGAATAAACACGAAAGAGCCTTGCCTTCGTGTTTATCCCTTGCTTACTCCTAGCATATGTTTCACCCTTGAAATGACCATAGCCACCCTCTAGTTTTGCTGATATCTCCGTTTTGTAGTGGTTCGTATTCATACCAGTCAATTGTTTTCTGCACATTATTACATTAAGACTATTCCATTGATCGATCTTTTCATCGATTGCAAAAGGGTCTTCTATAGAGCACTTTTGAAAAAGATCTTTCCTGGATTCAGTTCTCACAATAGTGTTTGCTTCAATGGTCATCACTAGCACACAGATGATAAATATTGGCAGATAATGATGCATACTGGATCTCTGAGCCAGTCTCGATTATAAGAGTACAATTTTTTGAGTCAAAAAATTAGTACCGGTTACCAGTTGAATATTATCAAGCCCTATATGCTATAAAGCTTCTTCCTAACTCCAAAGCCCGCTTTTATAATTGTCAATCTGTTTAAGATTATCCGGATGTAGTTAAGCAATATCGAGTTTCCGAGAAGGAATAAACTAACACACTATTATGTTGGAATCCAGCATACATGGTGCAGTGCGAAAACAATATAATACAGTCCAATAATGTTAATGCTTGCAATATGGATGATAGATAAAGACATTGTTTAGTACGTTGTACATTACCTATTAAATATACTCCATAGAAGGAAAATAACAATTGATGTTACATATGGGCAAGCGTACGGAACATATTGATGCAATTTTATATAGGCTGATTAGATAAATTCGGAGCGTGTTGTAATGTGCAAATAAATTATCGTGATTTGTTTGAACCATGGACCTTTACCTTGAGGACTGTCAACTACTTATAAATCCGCTGCGCGACCTTTAGAGATCTTAAAACTTAAAGGCTTCAATCATGATTTACTCCGTAATGTGGAATTTATTTCTTTAAATACCACATTGTGAGCAATATTGTCCACAACTACTACTGTACATAAATATTTTAATCCGTCAACTGGAATTTCCCTGCGGCACCTATTATATCATGGAAAACTTCAAAATTTGGAAACGCACCAAAAACTTGGGCTCGAAATTGAACCAAACTTATTTTACAAACATCAGCACAAACAGCACAGATTATATGACATGTGTTAATATCAATAGCGCAGTTTATCAGTACTGTACTGTAAATATTCAGAAAAAGCAGGATTGTACAAAATTTATGTTCGAGCACTGAACGCCCTCGGGGAATTTCGCATACTTAGTTCTTACAACTGCTACAACATAGACAGTTCACTTGAGTCAATAGAAATAAGGTAAGTGAGGTAAAAACTACAAAACTATTGATGTAATTCTTAACTTGAAACGCTTTACGCACATTGGTAAGAGTACTGGCACGAACAACAGACATATATAGCATATGGAACAGTTGAGTAATGGTTCTAAAGGTGTAGGATTTAATATTTATTGCTGAATTCGTATTAATGTCTATTCACATAAAAATTAGCATTTGTATTTTAGAACGAGCTAGATCATTAAAGCATTACTATACAGTTCAAATGAACACCAGATTAGCCTTCGTGGCTTTCCTAACAGTTAGCACTGGATGTTTAGCTCAAATGAGCTCAACTTCTGATGGCAATAGCTACACCGTATGTCAAACCTACGATGGCAGATTCGACAACAGTAACACACCAACTGTCGTCGAAGGCAAGCCTGGAAAAGCAGGTCCGAAAGGAATCAAAGGACAAAAGGGGGAACCTGGCTCCAGTGCAAACTTCGAAAAATTGATGAATATTCAAAACGTTATCAAAAATTTACAAATCATCAAAGGTAGAATGTAATGAAAATTCTCTCATTAATTTGTGATTTAAAAACCGGTTCCTGAAAACTTTGAAATCCACCACTGCGTAACGGTGTATAAACTTTCTAGCTTGCCTTAGGTTGACGTCCATCAGAACACAATAAATAAACATAAACTACATATTTTGCCCCATCCTGGCCCGATTATCAATCAAGTTATTAACTGCCAATTTGGAATTATACTATATTTTTTTCAAAGGAACCAAACCAAAGTAGTCTTTTATACTTTTTTCCAGATTGCAAAGGTATTCTGTGGGGTGGAGTTTGTTATTTTATGGTCGATGGTGATCGTGTCAAATACTCGACCGCGGTTGCAAACTGCAAGTCACATGATGGGGAAATGCTTGTTGCTGACAATCAACAGCTCTATGGCGCCATATGGCGATTAGTTTTTGACACGAAACTCAAATTTGAATCTGGCACTCAGGTACAATTGTGGATGGATGGAATCTTAAAGGTATTCCTTTATATTATGGTATTCCTTTACATATTTTAATATATACATTTATTCATACGAAAACTCAGCGGATCAGATTCTCCCGACCCCTAGAATAGACAGTAGGCTATAACAATACACAAAATTTTCAATATTGATGTGTTTTTAATAAATGCGTTTTCTCTAGGATGGAAACGTGGTTCTATCTGATGGGAGAGAAGCGCCGTTTTTGCTCTGGTACCCAGGTTACCCAAACGACAGAGAAGGGCATAGTCAAATGGCATTTGAGGTCAAGAAAGGTGGTGGATCGCAACACATGTTCAATATCATAACCGCACATACAGCATATACTATTTGTCAAAGAAAATTAGTTTAGTGTCGTTGTGTAATGGATACAGTGGTGTAATATTGCTGATGAAAACATGACAATGCAATGACCTATGTATAAATTATGTATGATATATAACCTAATATTTCGTCTGTCTTAGCTTGTCCGTCTGTTTACAAAAAAGATATAATCAGCTAGAAAGTCGATTTATGAAAAGTAGTTACATAAATAACAATGGAAACATTATTTCCGATGGGTTTCAAGGTAAATAATACTTATTTAAAATATGTACCACATGATACACAATGACCTCAATCACAAGCAATAAAGAGATAAATATCTATAACTATTAGATATCGAAGCAAGTACAATGGAAAAAATACGAGATATCAATCTAAAATTTTGTTCCATTTGTCATTAACGAAGTAAAGGTTGTTTATAGCACCGTCTAAACGCGATATCATATGTTTCTAAAACTGAAGATAATTCGAATTTTAGTAGGCACTTAAAAGTGCATTAGGATGATTTCAGACACCAAACCAAGTGCAAATATTTCAGGAAACATATTATATCTTAAAATCTGCGCAAACTTACATTTTTGATTTATATTTATTACCAATGTAAATAGAATTATATACGAAAGAATGTGAATGAATCAACAAGATCACAGCGGTATACACATCCCTAGATCCTATCTGCAGAACTTTATTCTGCTCGGCTAAATTATCTAGTACAGCGGAACTTGGTCACTAATAATTACGGAGGTTCCAATATATTTGAATATGTTTTAGATGATTGTGGGGAGCACATACTAAAATAAAAATCCTTCAATACACATTTTAGGACCTGGAACTTTGCTAGCCGAATTATTTTCAAATCTCCAGTCATAACGCACATTATCTGAACTATGCATATTAAAGTAAAACGAGCATTCTCTTCTTCATCCCAATGGAGGAATTCGGATCACAGATTGGTAGATTTAAACTGATGAAGACCAATCAGATACTTCGCATACCCCGGAATTGATAAATAAATAAAATTATAAGTATCTTATTAGAATACTATCGTCAGATCTGTGAATCCGATTGATTACGCAACTAAGTCACGCTTGGTTACGCAAATGATTACGAAAATAAATAATAGAATTTATTTTAAGAATTTACCGGTAACCAAAACATTCACAGGCGTCACAACCTTTAGGAATATTTTACCACGACCCATTGGCCTTTGGGAATATCCCGAGATCGATGTTTCTATGTTTTACAAAAATCGTTTATATACCTGCGTGTACCATAAATAGAGTTATTGAATTGTAAATTAATTCCAATCATGCGATCAAACACACAATAATAAACTAACATTTCAACACAAATCTCCAGATAGACATGTCTCGAAAAATATCATATAAATTATTACACAACTGCAGGGAAAATAGGATTTTTTATGCAACAGGTCCTCGAATGAAGTTGTTGCTGATGAGAAAAAGTAGCTAAATAATAAAATTAGTCAATTTACGACGTTAAGTGGGAACCTGCTGTACTAATTTTCCACAAATTTCAAACTATCTGTCGTTAAGCCTTGCCATAGTAAAATTCCATTTGAGTCACCTCACGCTTGAAGAATTTGATTCCAAAATTAGTTGTTTCCAAAATAAACTACCGAATCAAACAATGGAAAATCATTCTGCGTTACGTAAGATATGACGACACATCCCATACGTAATAATTTCGTATTGTTTGTTTATTTGTGTTAATTTAGTTACTGTTGTTAACTCTTTCATGTGATGTAATGGTGGAAATAATTTAAGATAATCTACGTCTATAACACACAATTAATCCGGAAAGATGCCCTTTCTTTCATTTGGTATAAAACTAGTCATTTTCCGTTTACCTTATGACGTAAACTTAATCAATAAAGGGCAGTCTATTTAAAAATTCAGTTGTGACGTTGGCCTATAGTTTTCTCTTGTGGTTAAACAAGGTACCCCAACACTTTATATTATTGTTATTATTTAAAAAGGTATAT
>QXVX01003329.1:0-28260 GCA_013436065.1 Halocynthia aurantium
ATGAGGCTCGGTAGTTTTTAATGACCTCTAGTCGAAAGTCAAGGTTTCAAACTATAACAAATATAATAATCCAGTAGAATAATTCGATAGAAGTACGGTCATGGCCATTAATAAGGTGTAAGTCATTACACCCATAATTTTGCCAATGCGTCAACGGAGAAGGAAAATGTTGGCAATTTTCGAGCAATTATTCTCGCTGCCTGCTGGCTATTAGTTATTACGAGTCACGTATACGATCCCCCAACTTTATGACATGTCGAGATTAGATAAACTGATCCAGACAGCGAGATACATAATTAATTTGTAAAGGCATGGAATCCTAGCGCTAGTAATAAAGGATCGTTCTTCAAGAAGCCATATTCGGTCCAATAGAACAGTATTTTACCGGAGAATATTTTTATTTGATGTCTTCAATTTTTTGCACAGACGACCATCACATCCAGCAAAACATATTTCCGAACATCCCGATTACATGCAACAACAATAAATTTCCCTACAACTGCAAGCCGGAATCGTACTCCTCGAATGCGATGGAGTGTAAAGTCAATATTCCGTATTGTATGAGGTAATTTTGATACATTTTCATTCCTAGAAATCGGTGACTTAGTAACTAAGTATTCGTACAGTAAGTAATGTCTCTCCTACCATTTTATTATAATTTCGTATTATTTTCTTAAGAATACCTTGTCAAGTGATAGATCGCCGAACCGACGTCGAAAGTAGCGTACTAGCTTGCTTGTCACAGCCCGGATGTTGTTATGACGAAGAGCTCAGTTTGCATAGAAGAGCATACGGTCAGAGATTCTTACCCGGAGTTCCCGTTTGTCACTGGGCAATAAGGAACCATATTTTTCAAAAGAACGCAAAAAAATACTCTCAACAGGTAAACAGAATAAATTTTTAATGCATCTTATCCCCTTTTTAATGAGCTGCTCCTGCATTAACGTCATTTTCTTTCTAGTTTAACGGGTGGAATCCTTTACTCACTGGCTGTCTGATAGAAAACTTCAAAGAACAAATATTCGGAGATTCTGAAGGATGTTACATGGTTACTGTGATTGAGTACTTCGGTATGAAGGCAAAGCTTGCTGGCTGGGAAGGTATAGAATATTCTGAATACATGGGGATTAATTTCTACATTTACATAGCATGGGTCGAGTCCGGGCCACCTTCAAGTGTCTGTATTTTACAATACATGTTGAAACTGCAAGATGTATAGAAATCTGATTCATATAATGTTAAGTTCTGTTAATATCAATAATAATTAATATAATAATCTGTCAATGCTTTTATTCAGTCATGAATTTTGTTTCGCCTCAATTAACAAGCTTTGATCATTGCAGGAATAAGCCCGCTGGAATGTCATTTAATCAGCGGTTGTTACCGACCAAAGAGAGGCTGCGTCTACCCACTTGATCATAACAAGGGAATCAGAGCTGAACTCAATAGACAAGAACACGGAGCAGTCGATAAGGGTGTGTACAGCAGACATAAATGTCAACCTGTAAAGGTCTCTGACGATTCTCACACTTTCCTCGACAACTATCATCAGTGTCTTTCGTCCGGATGTCTGTTGGATCCTGCAGCTCACACACTTTACTTCAACAAGATGTGGAACCTTACAACGTCGCTAAATCCTTTCTATCAAAATTCTTTTTGGAAAGCCGTAATGAATTTCGAAATAAGACCCGATAACTACATGGACGAACTTGAAAGAATTAATGCATTCCAAGGCGCCCAACAATACGGATCCGGATTTCCTTTCAACATTCAGCATCCCTTGGGCGGCCAGCAATTCCCGTTTTCGCAAGGTCATCTAGGTTTGTCGAATCTGGGAGCGTTACCTCTCACGCGATCTGGTAGAAAAAATTCATCCTCGAGCTCCAAAGGCGCTAACAGACACAGTGCTTATAATTCACAAATGCCTCACCAGGGGATGGGTTACGGTTCTCATGTAATGCCGGGTTTTGTTCCTGGTTTTCTCAATCCGAATTTGCGATGCCCTTATCAAAATCCGCAAATACAAGGACTTCCATCGCTGAAGGGAAGATTCACGGGATGCTGTGAAATCAACCTTTGCTATTATCCACAAGACGAATTAACGCACGACATGTACTCGCACATAACAAACTATTATACTCTATGGAGCACTTGGTCGTCCTGCTCGGCGACTTGCGATGGCGGGATTAGCAAAAGAACAAGAAGTTGCGTATCACCTAACTACTTGAACTACAAACACGAATGCTCGCCAGAAACACAGGAAAGAACTTGTAACACCCACTCCTGCATACTGCATTGGTCCGACTGGACTAATTTCAGTCTCTGCAGCGTCTCCTGTGGTAACGGTGTTAAAACCAGGAGGCGAACATGCTCAAGTTATGGTTGTCATGGCCTTCCATCGGAAACCGTGGCATGCGTCACCACGTGCAGCGTTACGTCTTCATCTTCATCATGGTCGACGTGGAGTAAATACGGCGCATGTAGCACGCATTGCGGTCAAGGACAGAAAACAAGAGAGCGTGTTTGTAACGGAAATCATTGCGTTGGTCACGCCACAGAATCAACGTCTTGCGTCGGACCTCATTGTGGATCCCAGGCGATATCTACCTGGGCGAAATGGAGTGAATACAATGCATGCAGCGTTACGTGCGGTCAGGGTGTGCGAACCAGAAAACGTCTCTGTACAGGTCATCATTGCGAAGGAGAGACATCGCAAACAATAACCTGTGTTCTAGATTCTTGTCCAGTCGATACTACCATATGGACAACGTGGAGTCACTGCTCTATGAGTTGTGGAAAGGGATACAAAATACGTTACCAAGCGTGCAGATTTGCCGATAGTAATTGCAGCACAGACATCAACAAAAATCAAACTCAAGAATGCGTTGCCTACTGCGGGAATGTTGCGTGGGGGAGATGGTCGACATGCGATGAAAAATGCACGATGAGAAGAATAGCTACTTGTTTATTCGGCACTTCCACGGGATATTGCAAATATCTACCAACACCGGAGGTTCTATACTGTAAAAACCATCCTTGTTATTGCAAAATACATCCAGGATCGTGTAATCACAGGCCCGTCAATCAGCATATCAATCCTGTGAATCCATATCCACGACGTTACGTAAATCACTTTCCTAACTATATGTATCAACCTAGGTTATAAATTTACAATTCAATTTTTTTACCGATCTTATCGTTATAAATTATACTTGAGAATGCGTACCTCAAATGTTTATTTTTCATTTTATGTATATTGAATGCCTTCGAATCCAAATAAAATCTATCAAAAATACCGTTTTGCGCAGTAATCGCGAATACCCGAAAGTCCAATTTGAACACTGATGGAACGCGGATTATATAACCGATCCCATCATCAATAGACATCCTCACCTGCATTTGTTTCTGTTATATACCAACTTAAATTTCCTAACCGGTATTTTGAAAAGAATTCCTTTTTCTTTATGTTAGTACCGTAATTCTAGTCCGAAATGTAGCTCGAGAGCGCCACCCGTAATTCAACTTTGACCCTATCAGGTAGTTTTGCGAAGTTTTGTGCGGGAGTAGTCAGTTAACGTTAGCAGTTTACCTTTGGAATAGTAGCTTAATTAGCAAGATATGTCAAATTCGGAGTCTGAGGATGACGGCTATGCTGTTGACTTCACTGGATTTCTATTCGGGAATATTGACGAACACGGACGACTGGAAAACGATATATTAGACGAGGTACTGGTTTGCTTCAATCGTAATTTCCGTGGATAAATTACCAAGAGATCTAGACGACTTGCACACGCAGAATGGAAAATACGTATTTCAGCCTCCCAGCATCGATTTCTGTTAAGACGACACTCATTTCTGTGATTCTGATATACTATACCTAAACCCTGCGTAATTGGGGTCGGTATGCAAGGCCCTACTTCAGTTAGTACGTACAAACAAGAGATGTTCACGAATTGGACTAATATTATTGAGGACTGAGTTGGCCAATTACATTGATGGACAACGTAACATTGGTCAAACATAACTATGAAGAATTGTCATGGTTGACTGACCTTGTGACGCTGTCCAAATTTTGTGTGTTGCAAAAGTGCTTCTCAACTATTTCATTACTTACACATACCACTATTATATTATGCAGTGATCATTTATTTTTATAATTTCAGGAATCAAAGTGTCATTTAAGTCAGCTCAATGCTCTGACAGGGATCGGAAACTTTGTCAATGAATTGGCTGACAAATGCAAGGATGTAACAGAGACAGATGAAGGTTTTTTTTCTTCTATTATTGATGGCAGAATTGGTTAATTGAGAAATGGCCCGTTGAAAGTTGGGTGTATCGATATTAAAAGCATTGATCACTTACCTTTCGTTCATATTTTTCAGAATGTAGTGTCTTATTGCTATTATAATAAGCCCTATACTTTGTTTCATAGAGAAAATCAGCAACCTGCCCGAAGCTGTGGATTATAGCAATATAAGTGAACTAACTGATGATGAGGACGATGATCTTGACGATTCACTGGATAGATCCAATACAAGCACTGATAATAATGGTAAGTATTTTACGACATATTTTAGTGACCAATAACTCAATATAATATTAACTCATTGTTAGCTTAGCAAGCACAATAACTGCTTCAGCTGCTTAAGCATTTGCGCTTCAGGATATTCATTTTAAATAATTGCAGATGCTGGATCGTCTTCCAAAATCTCCTCAAAAGAAGGTTTCAAAAGCCCTTATAGACCTATGAATGAACATGAGTAAGTGATTTATAATTTGGCCACTTCAATTTATTTAATGAGATGAGAATATGCTGCTATTGCATATTTTATTCGGAGTACTTTCATAGGATGGCTGAATCATAATAGAGTGTGTTATCGAGATGCTGGAATCGGTCTCGAATCACTCTCGTATTTTGTTTGATGTAAAAAAATGACTGACTGATGCTAGCTTATACCATTGATAAAGATTCTCCATTTCACAGCCGTTCGGAAAGATTGAAATCTTCGGAATCTCATCACGGAGCAGGCGGAGACTTCATTCTTCCTTCCATAGTCGTTCACGGATCTTCGAATGATAAAATGACTTCTCCATCAAGGAGTCATATGTCTGACTCAAAGTTTAAGGGGAAAAAATTTGGTAAGAAAGGTATGTATTTTTCTCTGTGTTTACATTTTCATATTACTGTGGTTTCTGATCACTTGATCATTGTCTTCTTAAACTAAATTACAGTCAAAGGTCGTAGTAAAATCGACAAGAAAAAGAAAAGAAGAGAAGGTGAATCTGAAACTGCAAACATTAAAAAACAAACAACAGAAGATTTGGTGTTCAAACAACAGATATCAGAACTTGAGGGACATATAAAATGTGCTGCAATAGATGAATTATTTCCTGAATTTCGACCAGACCAAGTAATTTATATTCACACTTCTACAGTAAAATGTCGAATTAATAAGCTGGTGGTAATCTTCGTACTCATGCATTTTTTGTTTGGAAAACTTTCAGGTATTACGTTTTCTGAGGCTGTTTGGTAGAGGAAAACAGTCATCTTTGCCAAATAGATGGAGGAATTGCAGAAAGAGAAGGAAAAAGAAACGAGGGGATGCTCGATCATTGTCCACAGAAATTGCCAGTGAGATAACCTTTTTTATAATTTTCAATACATTCATTTTGAATCTTCTTTAAGAATACCCATTTAAAATTAATTTGTTAAAGTAAATATAATATATAACTAAATATACAAGCAATATGTTATTTGCATTTGGTTTTAAATGGAGTAAATTTTGCATTGCAGATTGTTGATCACTCTTTTTTTTATTGTTTCAAGATGAATCTGTCTTCAATTCTGAGACAGCTAACAATGACAGCTCTCAAACTGTACTTACCCAAGATGAAGAATGTGAATACATTACCGATGATGAGGTATAAAAATCCTTGTAGTATGACTAGCTTTACATTAGCATACTTCGCTAATTCATAAGAAAATATCAGAATATATATTGTGAGCATTGACATTGCTGCAACTGGCATTATTCTTTCTTATCAAGATTAAAATGCTAGTACCCGAAAAGAGCGGGAAGATTAATGAAAAAAATGAAAAACGCGATTTACCAACAACTACAGTTATTCCACAGTGGAGGTAATTCTATGCAGTGAAATTTTCTATGTTATTGATCTAGCCATATACATGTACTTTCCTACTCTTTCTGCAGATATGGTCCTGCCACGTTGTGGTATGATATGCTAGGAGTACCGGAAACTGGCGAAGGATTCGATTATGGGTTCAAGCTGAAGGTTTGCTTTTGTTTTACTTTTGTTTATAATTCTGATATTTTGAGCAACAGATTGCTTTTGAAACTTTGACACTAGAAAATAGAAAGAAAATTTCTATTTAATAGATAAAAATTATATAAGGTGTTTGATGACATTTATATCATGTTGCCTGTTTAACTCAGCTTCTGTCTTTGCTTCCAGACTAACCCAGACCAAACAGATTGTCATAAAAAAATCACTTTGCCAAGCAGCGAGCATTTCTACATGGTATCTCAAGTGAAATGGGAAGATGACATTATCTGGAATGCAGACGACCTCAGAAACAAACTCGGAAAGGTTGGTTAGGCATATACAAGCATACTGATGGGTGTTGTAGATATGCATGTATATGAATAAAACTATTTGGTAATCTGGTTCAAGGTTAACAAAGCTGCTCAAGCAGGATGGGTCCCAACCAGTACGCAACGTACAGCCCTGCCACATGGATCACAGGGTGCTAAGGGACCTTTGACTTTCCCAACAACAGATAAACTTCATAGCTTCGGGCAGAACAGTAAGCTGAAGAAAATACATTGTATTTGTATATTTAATTGTTTTGTAAGGAAAAAGTTATTTATTATGGTTTGTTATTGCAGGTTCTTCACCTTCAGGAGAGAAAAGCAACGTCTTTAATTCCATATTCCCCATAGAAAATTATGAATTGATATATGGCGATTGGGAAAATGACATTATATGGGATGATCAGAATATGGATTTCATCCCTCAGCCTAAAGTTTTTGCTCTCAACCCAAACGACGAAAACATCATCTTGACCATTCCAGATGAGCCAAAATCTTCTTCGTATGTTTTTATTATGTACTTCACATCAAGTTGATCGAACTAGACTAAACAAGCTCGCTCAACAGCAGCATTATTTCGCAATAAATAGAACAATTTAGAAATAATCGGTTTGCCTTGCATTGTAGGATGCTAAGTGCTAAAGAAAGCAAGAAAGAATCTCTGAAAAAGTCAAAATTGCTTCTGGGGAAAGCAGGTAACGTTTTATTTATTATTTCTGATGATATCTTTTTAAAGTTTAGCCTTATGAAATTTTAATTTAAAGCATTCTTTCTTTTTCATAAAACTCTATGTAGAAAAGAAAGTTTAATACTAATCTTGGTGTGAGTAGGTGGGGGTAAAGATTATGAAGAGGATGTTGAAGAGAAGTCCATATCAAAACTAGACATGTGGAATTTGTCTAACGATGAATTCTATGATCCCCGGAAGTCGAGTTCAAATTCCCTGGCCGTAGGTCTTGTAGGTGCATTGCAAGTGAGATATTTTCAATATTTTGCAGTGGTCAGGTACTAAATGAAATTAGTAATACTGTATTCCAATTCTATAATGTGCGATTTTGTTTTAGCATTCCATACCGGCTATGGAGTTGCAACAGCCGTTTTTTCCCACTCATATGGGTCCCTCAAAGCTGCATCATTTTCATCGTCCGCAATTACGAAGGTACCAGAAGGGACCTCTGAGCAAGCCGATATTTTCCACTTTGCAGTGTCTAAGAAAATATATAAGACAAAAGTATGTTTTTAGGACTAGATACGAATGTGTTTTCAACTTGTATCAACTCCTTTTTTTAAATATACCCTAGATGGTATTTATTACCAAATATGATATAAGAATAGTAGATTGAAATAGAAATATGGACGAAGTCCAGGGTGTCACATAAGTCTGATACAATAAATGATTAATGATATTCTAAATAGGTAAACACTAAAAAATTTTTATAGTTTGTTTCTATCTTATTCTATCACAGAGCGAAACAGCGAGAGCAGGAGCGTGCTGCCTCCGGTGGGGGCGACGTCTTCTTCATGAGAAAACCAATGGACTTGTCGGCTCAGGATGGGATTTTAATTTTGTCCGAATACAATGAAGAATATCCCACCCTGATGTCTCAAGCAGGAATGGCTACTAAAATGAAGACATATTATAAACGGGTAAATGTTACTTTGGTTAATATATTATGTTCTCTCAGTTCCTGTTTTAATTTTCTTCAACTCCTGTCTAGAGACCCGACAAAGATGCAGACCCACCCCACTTTCGATTCGGAGAAATGGTTTATTCTCACACCTCACCGTTTCTCGGTACTCTGTCGCCCGGACAATCCCTGCAGGCGTTTGAAAACAATATGTTCAGATCTCCGATATACGAGCACAAAACACCAAGCACTGATTTTCTTATAATAAGGAATCACAATGGGTAAGTGATGATATCTTACATATAGTATCGCTGCACCCTATAATTACCTCATTCATTCGTTTATTATTTTTCGTTTCGCCCATTATGATCTTTACCATATATTTGCCTTGCTAATGGAATCATGATTGGGATCCTGAACCTCTTTAGATATTACATACGGAACGTTCCAACAACTTTCACAGTCGGTCAGCTCTGTCCCCTGATGGATGTCCCAGGTCCAAATTCAAAAAAATCAACCAATCATGTTCGCGATTTCTTACAGGTTTGTTATTTCCCGTTATTACCTATAAATCAATCCTTACTTAATTAGTACCAGATCTCTTGGAATATTTCATCTACCAGAATCAAATGTTCTACAATTGTCATGTTTACTAATTTATCTCTCCCCAGGTTTTCATCTACCGCTTGTTTGCCAAAAGCAGTGACAATCCTAAACGCATAAAAATGGAAGAGATCAGAAAAGCATTCCCAAGCCATTCAGAGAGTAGCATTCGTAAAAGACTTAAGCTCTGTGCAGATTTTAACAGAACAGGTATGTGCATATGTAGTTATATTAGCACATTTTCATTGAATTCACTACCTTTACCACATGCATACACACATATTAGGTCCTGACAGCAACTGGTGGGTGATGAAGCGGGACTTCAGATTGCCTGAAGAAGATGAAATGAGAGCCATGGTGTCCACGGAACAATGCTGTGCTTATAATAGGTTTACAGAGTTATCCTGTTCAATCAAAGTGCTGTGAATATTTTAATTAATTTGTAATTTTAATCCATATATCATTTTTGGTAGTATGCTAGCTGCTGAACAGAGGTTGAAGGATGCTGGTTATGGGGAGAAAACTTTATTGTATCAACCTGAAGATGAAACTGGTGATGATCATCAAATCAAGGTTAAGATCTTCTATGCGCTCTACAATGAAATCAATTTTGACACTATCATGCCATGTTTCATTTTATTTCTATCCATGCTGCTTTTCATTCAAAACCTATTTATCTCTCAAGCAAATCGTCTTACAAGCAAATGGAATTCCTATTTGATACTCATGTTTTATCTTAACTATGACTTAACTAACTTGACAGGTTGATGAAGAAGTTCTAAATGCCCCTTGGAACACAACAAGAGCATTTCTTTCAGCGATGAAAGGGAAGTGCTTACTGCAAGTTACAGGCCCAGCCGATCCAACAGGTTGCGGTGAAGGATTTTCCTATGTCAAAGTACCTATGAAGCCGCAGCAACCTAAGGTAGTGCTGTACTTAATGTACAGTTGGTAAATTTACATGATATTTATATTGTAAATGGTTAAATATAATTTTTTAATTTTAAGGATGATAATACACCGGCCCCACCTAAGCGTCTGGTGACAGGAACAGATGCAGATCTCAGGCGTCTGTCTTTGACCAATGCTAAAAATATCCTGAGAAAATATGGAGTTGCAGATGACGAGGTATTGATTGCATATTTATGTGAATGTGCTCTTCATAAGTATTGCTACTTATAAATGTATAGTATGTAGTATATGTGTGCTCTTTATATTGGTACATCTAAATCAGTTTGATATGTAACAAAATAGATTCGAAAACTTTCTCGTTGGGAAGTCATTGATGTTGTTCGTACCATGTCAACCGAACAAGCCAGAGCAGGAGGAGCAAGCAAATTCGCACGTGGGACGAGGTTCTCAGTCGCAGAACACCAAGAAAGATATAAAGAGGAATGTCAGAGAGTGTTTGATCTGCAGAACAAGTATGTCACTAAATTCATTTTATTTCAATTCCTAATCATGTTCTGGTCTGCTTCCAGTGCAATGCAACAAAATCTAACCTTATTTCTGGGACATTAATAACCCATGTAGAGACAAACTTTATTCACTACACTAACCATGAACTCATATCAGTGATGTTTCACATGATTATATTGAGACAGTATCCTGATTGAAACTCTTAATCAAACACACTCCACATTTTTTCCCTGTCGTTGTTTTAAAATTATTACAGACAACAGTAACAACATGGTAGAAAAAGAAAAATTCCACTTCTTGTTTTCTAAGAATGATATAAATAAGATAAGATTGATTACGATAAGTAAGACCATGATCAGATAAACTATGTACAAAAGAAGTAAAGCTCTACTGCATGATAGCTCTCTCCCAGCTCTCTCATCAGTGTGAATATCAATGGTGCTAGGTAATATTCTAGGTTTTGTTAGATTGGGAAGTATAAATTCATGATTACAATGATTTTGCTGGAGTTCCGATACACAATTTATAGATAAACTTTATACATACAATACATTGTAGATATGATGTAATAAAGATTCTTACAGCAAGCAGTATTGATATAGATATTTATTGCAACTAGCCATTGGATTACATCTTAACAACATTTTTAATATCTAAATGAGCAAAATACCCAAAAGTAATAACAATATTATAATGGTACTAATATTGTTGGCCATTGTAATTGAGTGAAATCAAAATCTATATTCGTGGATACAATTCAGGTAGGAAGAGGTACCTTTATATTTACGTCCCTAAATATAGTTGTCTTTAAAATGGGTTGTCTTATTAGTGAAATGATTTCTCCTAACAAGTTATCAGACACATGATATCATATGTGTACTTTGTAACTAAATGTCTGGCTTACTAAAAGTATCAAGGATAAATTCAATAAAGTAACACACATGGAAAGGAAAAATATGATAAGAAAAATAAACAACATATTACAAATAGTGCAATTTGCGTAGCTTGTACACTGACGAAGCATTCACATTGAATGGAATAAAACAAACAAAGAATAGTGTTCTAAATCTTGTTGTTGCTCTAAGGTAACTTATTCTCCTTATTGTTTTGTTAAATACTATTATACAATAGGGGTAGGTCAAAAATCATTTTCGTCTAGAAATACAGTATTGTTAAAATTTAAACCAATTATACTGTAAACAATCCATCCCTATGGAAATTCATTTTTGATGAAGTGGAAGGGAAATTTTCCAGGTTTAAGATAATTCTTGTTACTTCCAAATGAAAACATTTTAATTATTCTCATGAATCGCAAGAATAGGCTCCTATGAGACTGGACATTATCACTCTGTGATTCTACTACTGTATCAACCCACACATATATATATATATATATCATTAAACTGAAAAAAATGTGTTTATTGTACACATGAAACAATGATCTTCAACATATGTATTAGTAAATAATAAAAAACAACAACTATAAAATAGAAATATTAATATCTATTTTCCTCTTATTATATATTTTGCTATTACATTTAAATAAGCCAGAACTTCAGCAAATCCATTGTCAGATGTTATACGGAGTTATACCATGTTATTTCCATAATACAGTGTGTAATGAAAATTGTTGATAGGAGGCCACTGTGTTTCATTTTATATCAGAGTAAACATCACAAACATATATCTACAAATATATTTCCCACTGGTGATATTCTCAAAAAGCATTGAGATCATTGGAGAGTGTACCGTTTTTGTCCACTAAACATGTGGATGGAGACTGTTGATAGTGTATTCAAGTTATCAGTAAGTAACTATCCGTACCTCTTTGTCACTAACGGTTAAGGGTAAAGGGTGACTACCACTTGTATCAATAGAATATTCCTTGAGAATAAGGAACCACAACCCTCACCATCAATAAAATCAGAACCGTGAGTCCAATAGCAGACGTAAGCATTGTCCTACAAATAAACCCATGAATTTTATCAGCCATCACTCCTGGTGGTCGGTAGCATGTTATACACAGAGCAAGCCATCCACCGAATACTCCCCCGAGTAAAAATTGAATTTGCAAAAGACCTTCCGATATTCGTGCTTGGTCGCTCAGGACAAGGAACCTGTCCGCTAATATGATGATCACTGCCGATACGTTAGAAAGGGCGATCCATGATATGGCAAGGCCGGTGATAATTATTGCGGATCTGTTTGGGTCCATTTGGGCCACAAGGTGAACGGATAGCATGGAGACTCCCATAAGCACACACCACATCATTAAAAATATTATCACTTGGCTAAGTCCACCTAAATAAAAAATAGAAATGGTTAAATCTAGTTCGAAGAGTAATTTCATTGCTGAGACATATAAATCGACCATATACATATAAGACATGATTGTATCATCTTTCATTTCATTTTGTCACTAATACCATATTTATGTAATATTCATATAATAATAACTAATAATTATTAATATTCAAGCCCAAAAACAGTAAAATGATGAAAATATACCGTAATTGAAATGTAGCACAAGATGTTCTTATGTTTTTTCTGTGCGGTGACGTCTAAACATATGTGCCACGGTGCTCAGTAAACTAATTTGTATTGACATGACTATGGGATGATAAACAGTGCGTGGACTGTTAGTACTGGAAATAATGCGTAGCATATGGCAAAGTCCGTAGTAATCACAAACTTACTTAGCGTTGAAAAAGACGTTCTTGTCACGCGAAGTTGCTGTAATTCTATCTTGTCGAGATCTTGTTCGTCATCACTCGATTCCATCTCCAAATCTTCCATCAATTTCATAGAGACGTGCGTTTTCATTTTTAAACGTTAGTACAGTTGATACTTCGCTAATATCGCTAATTTTCTAAACACATAAATTGCCTTAGTTTTATCGGAACTAAACATCAATGAAGTATGAACAGAACTTTGATCCAATCTGTGTTCTAAGAATCAAAATCGTAGCGCTAACCTCAATTAAATTACCGTGGGTTGAATCAACTTTTATAACGCTACAACACATCTCAAGACTTATACGAAGTCAAACTTTGTACGGTATTTGTTCTAGCGTCACGCCGATCGGCTTTCCATTGCTTTCTCTTTTGTCTCTCAACATGGTTTAGGGATGAATAAGTGTTTTCAAGCAGAAATGAATCGTCTGCTTTTTCAAGTGTTTAATATTTACCATTTACCGTAATCGTATTACAAAACGAACATACTTTTGTGA
This sequence comes from Halocynthia aurantium, assembly GCA_013436065.1. NCBI lineage: Eukaryota > Metazoa > Chordata > Ascidiacea > Stolidobranchia > Pyuridae > Halocynthia > Halocynthia aurantium. Next base: position 13,491 of record QXVX01003329.1, read on the forward strand.
ACTATTACACTCGCTAACGGAGAGAATACCCCGCGATAGTATGCTATTCCTGTCAGTACAATGAAGACACTGCACAGAGGAAACGCGAACCATCGCATAGCGCTATACTGTATGCAGTATTGTATTGTCTATCCATGTGCCAGACTAAACTCCTATTTATCGCGTGTCTGTAAGGCTAAATTTAGTATTAGATTATCTGATCTGAAATATTTTAGAAGAACTTTGCCATCTACTAAGTCCTTGCTCGGCACGACCAATGTATACAACCATACACATATATACTCGCTTTCTACTTTATTATATATTATTAAGCAGGCCGCCTTATATCCGCGTGTAGTATAGGCTGCGCAATCAATACCAGTCAATTTGCCGTATAGCAGACGACATACGAACACGGCAATATATTGTACGCTCAAATATATCATCGTGTGTGTATATACGCGCGGCAGGCGCTTCCTGCTGCAGTCCCATAAACATATGCATCGTTTATTTCCTGCGCTTCTTCCTGTCATTGCCGTTTTCACGTGCCTAAACGTACACGTCTGCTATAATCAGGACCTCAAATCCGGGATAACTGCCGCGTATGGGCTTCGGAATTTTCGTTTTACTGGCTGAACAATATTTATGACTCAACCCTCGTTTCGAGAATCTCGATCGCTATTCATTCTATTTTAGCTATCTACTATTGAACAGTACGTGGCACGAAGTACAGGGCTAAATGAACCATACCGAATCGAAGTAGCGATGACGTTAGCCCCACGCCTGTAAACAGTTTTACGCTGTTTACTCTGCTGACGTCATTTTGGGAATGATCGCTTCGTTACCTTAAGTTCTCCGTTAATGAACATGATACATATGTATTTCGTCCAATGGTGTATATTGGAACGTACTGATGAGCACACGCAAATACGACGTTAAAACAAGCAACCATGTCAAACTCGCCTATTGTTGTATAGATATTTACTAGAGCTGGACACTCAACTCCCTGTAGTATCGACTAAAGTTGATCTTTTTGCCTGACCTTTGAACAAATATACAAAGCATCAATAATTTGAGTTTTTTCACCTTGGATTTAAGATAATTTTCCTCAAAATCCATCATCTATATTCTATATCATATAAAGTACAGCATTTTTATTAACTTGGCTCTCCCCATTGAAAATATCACAGACCTCCAATTAAAGGAATTTTAACATATATTTATATTTACATAACTTACAGAGATGATTCTCCCATCAGTATCATTTAACAATTCCTTTGTATTGATCGCACAGTGGTAAACAATTACTAATACACCTATGATCAGTCAGTAAACTTCACCTTTTTCTGTTGTGCAGAGTTTTGTCTTCACACGAGATTCTGTCCACTGATGAAGACAGCAGCTCTGGAGATGATTCGGATTTTGAGGAGATGGGAAAAAACATTGAGAGCATACTGAGCAACAAGAAATCTACGACCCAAGTAAGCAGTACCCTAAATTAACATAGATAATCACGAAGCATTTATCACTTCAAATATGATGAATTAATAATTTACCAAACGATTAATAGGTTTCCCACGAAAGGGAAGAACAAGAAAGAAAAGAACTGATGAAGATGATCCGAGGAGATCGAAATTCGGATTTCGGTAATGCTGGTTCGAGAGCTGGTGGTGCAAGAACTCCACTACAAGCTGGGAAAAAGGGGAAAGAAGAGGATGTTGTTTCCAATGGATCCACGGTAATATAATGCTCTTTATTTTATAGCAAACATTCTAATTTAATGTTTATTTGGGAAAGGAAAGCCGGTATTTTTATTTACTGCAACCAGCTGAGAGAGTTGAATATAATCTGTTATTTAATATGTTCTTCTGCTATACTATTACTTACAATGTACACATCTACCTCTTCATGTCAATTTCTCGATTTATATTTAATTTTGTACTCTGTATATGCAATTAAGAATTATCTGTGTATTTACAGGATGTCGGTAGATGTTTGAAAATATTCCGCAAGTTCAGAAATGAAACTGGATCAGAGTTTGTTCGTGTAGAGACGGTTCGCAAACCGGATGTCATCGATGCCTATGTCAGGATAAGAACTTCCAAGGTATCCAGTTCAATTTGAGATATTATTAAAACCACAGAAAATTCAATATCACCTCATGATTAAATTGGATTTAATAAATTCTTTTGAAAGGATGAAGACTTTATAAAGAAATTCATAATGATGGATGAACAACACAGAGAGGAGATGAGGAGAGAAAAAAGACGCATTCAGGTAAAGATCAACATAGTCTTATGACAAAGATATTAAGAATTTTCATAGCTACAGATGTATAGATATCATACTGTTTTATTGACTAATTTAGGAACAGTTGAGGAGAATCAAGAGAAATCAGGAGAAAGACAAGATGAATCAAGAAAAACGGCGCGAGAAGGACCGAAAATCAAAAGACAAACAAGACACATTGAAAGCTTCGGTATGCTCCTCACTGCAATATATAGAATAGAGAATAGAGTGCGTTATATGTCTCTAATATCCTCCTAAATTTAATTTTCGAAATAGCAAATGAAATGTGGGGCGTGTGGCCAGCTTGGACATATGAGAACAAACAGGTTCTGCCCCATGTANTATTATATTTTTATTATTTCTATGTATGATTTTGTTTCAGAAGAGAATAGAGTGCGTTATATGTCACTGATATCCTCCTAAATTTAATTTTCGAAATAGCAAATGAAATGTGGGGCCTGTGGCCAGCTTGGGCATATGAGAACAAACAGGTTCTGCCCCATGTACAATCGGTCCAACAGCCACCCTGACCGTCCCGTTGCTCTGACAGAGGAGCAAGAAGAGGATATGGAACGGACCATGCTTGCCGAGAGTCAAAATTTGATAAAAGTAGAAGGAACGAAAATAACTCTTTCTAAAGATCTAATCAAAAAGTGAGATCAACTACTTGAATTAGATTCATTCCAGTTTACATGACCCAATTTGAAAATCTTTTTTTTTCTAGTGTGGAAGCTGTGCGTCGTAAATCTTTAGTTCTGAAATTTCAAAAGCCTGAGAGCTCACCGACTGTCACCAAAAAGAAAAGGAAATATCAGGTGTGGTTAATCTCTGAGGATGATCAAGCGCTTGTAATTTTTGTTTTAAACAAGCAGCAATAGCAGCCCTTAACAAATAATTATTTAGGATTTCAAAAGAGAATGTGCACTTAGAGGTAATGTGTTTTGCAGGGCTCTGTCACTCATTGTGATTATCTGACTCGTCCTGCTAAAAAGAAAGAGAGAAAGAGAGCAGATCCTGTCGTTACTCTATCATCTATTTTCGAAGGGATCTTGAATGGATTACGAGAACTGCCTTCGGTGAGATGACTCGATTTTACTGTCACTATTCACTGTACTCTGATAACTGTTGCTTGATTACTATGGATTCTTCTATGTATTTAACAATAGTTTGATTTCAGACACATCCATTCCATTGTCCAGTCAACCCACGTATTGTGAAAGACTACTACAAGATTATTGAAAAGCCAATGGATCTCCAAGTATGTCCAACAGAGAATTTATATAATTCTCAAAATCACGGATATTTTCTTTTGTGATACACAGACGATGCGAGATCATTTACACAAATGCACATACCTCTCGCGAAATGATTTTCGGGAGCATGTTGAACTGATCATAAACAATTCGCGAATTTATAATGGCCAAGACAGTCCACTCACAAAGACTGCCATGTCAATGCTGGAATATTGTGATTCACAATTCAAGGTTTTATTCACTTCATTTCTTCTTTTAATATTTGAATTCATTTTTCTAAAAAACATCTTGGTGAAATCACAGGAAATGGAAGACAAGTTAATGAGACTTGAGAAGGCCATCAATCCGTTGCTAGATGACGATGACCAGGTTGCATTCAGCTTTGTTCTTGACAATATAATTAGTAACAAACTGATGACTATTCCTGAGGTAACGAATTTTGTTTTATGATAGCAGACTTACATTCGGAGTAGACGTTATAAAAGTTTTATACTGTAAAATTTTTGTAATTATTACGGTACCTATTATTCATATTGTAATGCAATTACTGATAAATTATTTTAGTCATGGCCTTTCCACAACCCAGTGAACAAAAAATTTGTCCCTGGCTATTATAAAGTTGTCGAGCATCCGATGGATTTGGGTACAGTCAAGAAAAATGTACAGAAACATATGTATCAAAACAGGTATGAATGATTCTTCCCTCTCAGAATGTTTTTTACAGAACTACTAATTTTTTGGTGAATTGCTATCATTTGCAGGGGACAATTCATGGAGCACATCGAGCTCATCCTCACCAACAGCGTAAAATTTAACGGTGGCGAGTCTAAATTCACAGGAACTGGACGGCAGATCGTTGAAGTTTGCAGGGCCACTCTCGATGAATATGATGAGCACCTGACGCAGCTGGAGAACGATATTGCAGCTGCTAAAAAGGCAGCCGAAGAGGAAGCTGAGTCAATTACAGATGATGATGTGGTATAACTGGTTTTGTTTAACATTTAATTTTTATGTTTAAGATCATTTACATATGTAGGGTTGTAAGTGCGATTGAGTCAAACAGCGTAATGATGTCAAAGAGCTCTGTACTACAGATAGTTCATTTCATAAACATCACAATTAGAGACATTGTTTATGTAATAGATTGGTTCAACATGGTAAAAGAATGATTATTTGTTTTACATAGGAAATGGATGATGTTGCTGGCTCTCAAGAAAGTAGCTTATCTTATAGTGGGATGCCAATCGAGGAAAAAATGGTAGGTTTTTTAGAATCTGATGAAAATACATTTATTTATTGCTCTCCTGATTCATTCATCCTTGTTTCAGATGTCAAACTTAGATATGGAAAATATGGATGAGGAGAGCAAAGATAGCCAAGGAATGCAGGCAGAGTTCATGTCAAGCATGTCATCCGATATTCCGGTACATCCCTGTTTTTCATTATAACACTTGTGCTATTGTCAAGTAAAATCATCCATGTTTTTAGAATTCATTGAACGAGACAAGCAATATGTCTGAACCAGAATCGAGTCAAGGTGGACATCTACAGAGTAAGAGTTTCTTACTGGAAGATTTGTTACTCTCTGATGGTGAGATGTCTGCCAGTGATGAAGAGGAAGATAACCCATTTGCAGGTAAAAATTATGGGTTGGTTTTTTAACAGACAAAGAATAAATATCATGATCAAACTTTGATCTGAATGAATAGTTTCAGCGTATTTTTATTTTTCTACCGCTATTTTTTCTCCCTTTAGTTGGTCTTTCATTTGACCAACTCTTTAACTATGTCTGTTCTGTTTCTACTAGGGCCGGACAGTGATGAAAGTGATGATGATATGATGAAGTCCATGCCTATTAACACTGAAACTGTCGACTCCAATGGTATGGAATGTATAATGAATGCTGTTCACTGTAACTCTTTTTAATGTCAACTTTTATAGATCAAAATGAAAGTAAAGATGAAGGTCATTTAGAACAGCAAGAAGATATCTCTGAATCACAGGACAATAAAAAGCACACACTCTTCCTGAGCTCCGAGGGCGAAGACAGCGACATTAAAAGCGAATCAGGAAGCTTTGTGTCTGTTGGTGGCGAAGTAGTCAGTGATAGTGAACTTTCTGAATCATGAATCTTCTCATTTGAGGTCATCATAATTGGTTGTATGTTGTTTCTGTTCCACCTGAAATGATGAATTTACAAAATTGCCAGCAATTTCTTTGCAACTGAGGATGGTTTCACTTCTTGTAGTCAAGGCAATATCTTACTTGATGTCGTCTTTCCCATTTGGTCACAGTGGACGAATAAGATTTTCTCATTCGGCTGTAAGTACGCGATGTTGTGCATGCTGGAAACCGGACGTGGTAATAGAATCAAAGGAACTAGCAAAAAGAGGTACAAACGAATGATGAAAAATGTTCACAATCAACTTCTTAGTTGCTCTTTCTTTGAAAACCTACTATGTTGTGGTGTCTGCAAGTTTTGTTGCATGTAGTATGGTGTAGGTCCTTCTGATTGGTCGCTACTGAAAAATCAAGTGTACAAATCGGCAGGACTCGAATATTGTTTTCCATCTGTCGAAATTGGGAATGTTTTCTAATATATAAAAATCCTTACTTGGCAGAAAATGATGAGTTTGTTCCAGCACATTCGGAATATAAATCTCGATAACTTCCTCCGTGCCCTCGTAAGGTGGAGTATTGATCTGCGGAAAGATTAGAAATTCAGTACTGTACTACTATACTCCGATCCATTCTGAGTTTTAGTATATACCTTGACAACACTTGTAACTTTTACTAGGATGATCCGGAGTGAGCAAACATTCGTGCAATTGGGCCCTGCTGAATGAAATATTATTTTAACACGTATGGAGAATTTATCATTGTAAAACAAAATGTACACAATACTTGCCTTACTGGGTGAACGTTGTCGTGTGGCCTACAGCATTCATGCATATGTTCTTCGTTAAAACACTTGCTGCGTTTGAATCGCAGTGTATTAGTTTTGGGTGTCATTTCTGGCGCTTGTGATTTTGGCTAGATAAATACATGGTGTCTGTTAGTGGAAAGTGTAATTTATCTGCTTTCTGTCGAGAGGACATTCCACTTACCGTTAAGTTTTCCTTTCTGCGTCCATCGCAACTAGAGGATTCGACTGACATGCTACGTAATGAGTGTAGAGGCGATCTTGTATGTACTATATTTTGATCCTGTTGGCTATTGGTCTGTCAGTACATGCCAGAGACAGTTATATTGTGAATTGTAGTAGTCTTACTATATAGAATCATACATAAGCTTTGAGAATAAATTCGAATGTAGTATACCAATTTAACAGGTGAGTTTATAGTATCTTTCATAGAGTGGGGTGTAGAAGTTCTATTTTCCATTCTTTTTCCTGAAAGGAGTTTCAAATTGCGCTTAGTGTTAGATCCGTGTATACGTTACGTTAGTTAAAACAAACCAGCTCCGAAGTTAAATATATTTTTCCGTCCCTCCTTTCTTTCGTACTGCAGCTGAAGTTTCAGACTTGCGTTGTTTGCTTTCCCCGACCTTGCGACCGATTGCATGTAATAAATCACCATGCTGTGCAAAATTATTGTAATAGGTCAGTCAGTAATCAGTCAAAAGAATCTAGGTGTGAAACTAACAATAGCAGGAGCACAACTGGAAGCACAACTACCGGTGTAGCGAGGTGTTTGATTATAGTACGAATCCATTCTGGGGTGTCTTTTTCCAATGTTTCTGTAAAATTAACAAAACGACGCTATTTTGGATAGAGTACAATTATTTAGTATATATCTATATTCATTTTTTGAAATCATTTCACAAGGGATATGTTGTTGCATCAGAAATAATCTTGAACCTGACAATACGGTGTGTATTCTCTTCTTATTCCTGAAGGGGCCGCAGTTAGATGGGGGGCACTGCATGATCACCCAAACGGTAGGTAGTAAAGACAGGAAAAGCATGAAAAGCAACATCGCGAGGTAGAAATTCGATCCAGAGGCACGAAAAACTCGTGAATGTGGTACATTGCAGGTTATAAGAGCCCAACTCCTGGGAAATAAAAAGATAGTTTAGATAAGAAAGATAGATAGTGAGTACGACGAGCAGAAATTTTTCGCTCTTTTGTAAATCGTACACAACCTAATATTTTACCTCAAATACATCAGCATTATCAGTTTCAAAACGTTTACTACCGAGAGAAGTGGACAAAAGAAAGATCCTATCCACGTCACTCCTTGATTGTAAATAAGATGTAGAACGTTTTCCGCAATTTTAAATTCTCCATATTCCGGCTATAGAAGGAAGGAAGCGTTGATTTAGTGGACAACGTGCATTATAAATACCTATAAACCTTTCGCTTTGCGATACATGTGCTCGTTTTTAGTATACTTACGAATTTCTTCTCTAGATCCCAGCAGCAGCAAACATTACAATATCTCACTACGAGTGCTCTTATGTAGTCGATTAGCAGGACCGTCAGAATCGTTGATATCAAATCGATAATCGTCAGTTTTACTAATTCCTTTAGATTTATTCAAAAATTGAGCACGTTAGTTAGTGTTTGAATTTGTACTCAGTTCGAAGTTTACCTGACCTACGAAAGTTTCCCAACATTCGCTTCCCTGTCTATGACTGATTACGCTGTGATTCATGATATTGTGGATGTTTTTTGTAAATGGATTGTTTGTGGTAGACATCGGCGTTGTCGTAACGAATACAGTCTGGATTGGCATCTGTATATGAATTTAATGAGTGTTGTGTAATAGCAGCATATGATTCTGATCAAAATGGCGTAGTATGAGAGGAGTGCGAAAAGCGATCAATAAAATTGGTCTCTCTATTTGAATATACAAGTAAATCCCGAAACCTCTTTCGCGATCAAAGTTGTTGCCCTGTTCTTCGCCTCCATTCGAATGTCATACAAACTTTCTTTGGCATCAATAACTCCTATCAAGTATGGAAAGTTCATGGTTACATTGTATATCGTTCTCTTTGATCTCGTGTCGGGAGGATTTTTCCAATTTTCTATAGAATCGTTCAAACCGAAGTGAAGTTCTGTATAACGGGAAGGAATATCGCATGAGCAGGGCTACTTTCAAAGATTATATTTTTCGTCAGAGTTAGAGACTGACCTTGAAATTTTCCATGCGTAATTTGTTCATCTGCAATATCTGTTGCAGTCGGCACGTATTGCAGAAGACCGATCATAAGAGAATACAGATTTCCGAGATAGAGCATCAGTATACGTCCAAGCTGTATAAAAGCAAATAAAGTCACAACTACCAAATGTATGTAATTGAGTTGCAGGGTACCTGTATCCTCAATGTATTCCGTGGATGGTATTGTTCGAATGAGCCAATTACTTCAAATAACGACGGCGTGATCATTGTTACTAACGTGATGATAATTCCTACCTGTGATTAAAAGAAATTGCTTTCATTGCAAGCAGTCAGATTATTTTGTAATTATTGGTATAGTACTGTACTTCATTTTGCTCCCAAAAAGTGGTTTCTTCGTTAACGGTCTGCGATTGGGCTCTAGAGACTGTAAACAGGATGCTATAAAGACTTCCTGCCAGCAACATCAGGACTAATACGTTGGCACCAACTCGTATTACAATGCGTAAAGTTTTTCGGCTTGAAAAATACAAGGACGAATTTATTTACTGCAGTTTGAGAATGTGTTAGTAAGATTCTTTCTTTTACTTAGTCATATCCTTTTCTTTTTCCTGCTCTTCCACTATCGTTTCCTAAAAGCAACAATTTCGTTATAAACGAAGAATGGAGAATAGAGGCTAAATCAAGCAACCTAGAGTTGGAAATTTACCCTCAATGCTGTCGCTATAGCCGCTGATTTATTTTCGGCAGTTTCTGTGTTTCCTATCATGTAATCCCAGGAGGAAAAGATCTTCCAGCTAAAACTGTATTCGTCAGCCGAAGAAACGTTACCGCTTTGCCGGGAATTTTTCGCCATTCTTTGAAATCGAATGGTTTTGTGGTTTGAAATATTCACACTATCTTTTAGAATACACTAAAATACATCAGCGATTCCGGCTTACTTTCTCAAAACAGCAATAAAACTATATGCAAACGTTGCAATTCCCACAAGAAAATACGCCAGCGGAATTCTATATCCATTTCCAACAACTCTATCGTTCGTGTAGAATCCATAGAATAACACGGAGTGTTCAAGGTAACCACCTGCGGTAAATAATATCGCAATGATCAGTATTGTATCAAGTGTAAATATAGCATCCTGCTTTTAGGCTGTTTCACTCCACGTCACTTACCTAAAGCCCAGATGGTTTCCAAATCCCAAGCTTTGTGTATCTTGGTAGCATTTATCTTCTTATAATCCGCATCTTTATTCCCAACTAGGACCTAAATCATTACCACAAGTGAAGAATGGTTGTCTAACTGTACCGATACCAATACTGGCAAAAGCATTTTAGATCGCTCACCTCCGGAACCACCACAAAAGCTACGCTGACCGCAGCCATAATCACATTGATGTAAACTAACCATCGTAAAAAGGTGAAATAAGAAGCCACACTTGATCCAAAATAACCTGACAGATACGGATGAACAAATTCTGATATCGATAGTAATTTTGAATTTGATCTGAAAAAGACTTACTCTCAACAGTCTTAATTCTCTTGTCCCAAGGTGTCAGCACAGCGCAGACGTCCTTGTGTAAACGTTTGAATTTTCTCCAAGCCTTCGAGAAAGTTTCGAAGTTTATGATAAAGCACTAAAAGCACTTGAAAATTATTGATATTTGTATAAGAAATAGTCACGCAGAACCTCTTTCCCAGCTTCACTATATCCCTTTGACTTAGACAGTGTCCCTTCATATTTTTCCACGAAATGCTTAGCCTCGCTGTAAAATAAATTGAAGTTATGTATGTTGGTGATATAGCAATTCTGTGTACACTGGGCATACCATTGGTGCCCTATGAAACGAAACGATATGTACATACTAGAACAATTTGATTACATTATATAAATATTATTCACATGTACAATATATTTGTAAGATCGATTTGATATATTTACTTCAGTATGCGTATTTTTTCATGCATGGGCCACGGTTTGCCTCGGACGGTCGCTATGATTTCTTTGTATTCTTGTATCTTCTGGTACACATCTTCCGGTTTGATTTCTTCACCAGAATTTTCACCTTCCGCAACTTTCACTTCGTCTAGTCGCTCGAACTCAGTGTTCTCACTGCTTGTCATATCGTCGTTTTGTTCCGTTCCAAAATAAATACTGCTGGAGACATCGAAAGTTTTCGAGTGTGAAATTTGTAAAAGTGTTTTGCTACTTATACAAAGTTCAAGACCAAGCTTCTCAAAATTTCGATCGAAAAATCGATTACTCTTTCCGATACTTGATGTCGCTGCCGTTGTCAGTTTGATTAACTACTTTGTTCATTCGCGATCATTAATGTCGTACGAGATTTAATTCTTTGTTCTAAATATTGATTTCTCCGAATGTGATCATTTACGACATGAGCCTTGTTTGTTGCGACAGTCGAAAAGTAAGAGCCTAAATCAGATGGAATAAATGTATTCTATTTGCTAAACATATGATATCCACAAAATATTCACAAGAAGTAAATTATATCTATCCCTTTATTATATTATCTAATTTATTTGTAGTTGTAGACTCTGATTCTGTGATGTGGTGTCTGACTGGCTTCGGATCCGTCGTGGTTTACAGCTGTTTAGAAAGACGGTGCATAATACTGCATAACATACCCTAACTGTATCCTAACTCAATAAGTCGTGATTCATAGATTCAATTTCAGGGTTAGTTGCATTTTATTAATTTTCTTTATTGAAAAGTGAAATCACATTTCCTCAATTACAACTAAAGCACATAAAGCTTGTTAAAAAGTGAAGCGAATAAGTGTAATGGGTGAAAGATAAAAATGCAGTAGAAAAATGATGCACTAAGTATCTATAAAATGGAATGAAGAATTGTAAAAATACAAACGCTTGGCTGTTGAAACCAAATAAGCCCTGTTTGTCAACTGTCGATGTAAGTGACGTGACTAACTAAGAGGGACGATAATGATTTACAGATTTTGATGGATTCAAATGAAATTTTATGGCATGTAAAACTAGAGTGACGCAATTGTTGCGGAATAGTGGTTGAGTGACTTTACAGCAGGGTCGTAACTTTGCAGTACATGACTTTCAGGCAAACGACCAAACTTCGAAAATACAGGCGGATGAATGCATGCGGAAAAATATGCTAAGCGGCAAGCAAATCATATTTATTGTCGTCCATACGTTGTTACTCTGGGAGTCACCTTCGAAGTCATAATATTTTTTCGGATATGTGAGTAAGTGAAATGCTATTCCGTCCAGCGACCAAAACACCCACATACATGCGTTTGCAATCAACAAATACATGAGTAAATCGCGTATGTACAAGCGAATCCTATTCGGTACGGCCACTTTCGATTTAGCAACTACTGCAATTACCGATTGCTTTCGCTTGTACGGATTTTCTCCACCAAACTGCTTACTTTGAATGCCAGTGATACCACGATCCTTTGCTACGCTGAAACCTACTGTGCTTGATATTACCCGCGGTCGCTGCATACCATTTTCTTTTACATCGGGAGTAGTATTTCTGCTAGTACAACTTTCATTATACTTCGTGCCGTTTTGCTGCAACTTTTCGTTATCAAATTCAATGGTGTTATTGTTATTTTCACCATTTGCGGGGTCGGAAGACGAGCTGACGGAAAACGCTAGTGTCGAGTCAGTTTCTACTTTCGAAGACTTCGACGAAATTGTTCTAGTTTTGCGCACTGACGAAGCGCTGTCGGGCCTTGATATTTCTGGAGATGTTCGGTCCACTCCCGGAAGCTCTTTTGAAATAGAAACGTCGCTGCGTTCTCTGTTATATTCTTCAACGTTGCAACATTCGTTCGTGTAGAAATTTGCAACCGAAGCCCGCGTACGTATGTGCTCAGCTGACGCCATTACATCATGAGCCAAGGAGATCGACTTCGTTCTGTCGTAAGTGCGCCGGAAGTTTTTTACGGTTTCCTTTGATTCGCTTGACGTCAGAGGTTCTCGAGCCATACCGAATATAACGAACGATACCTTCAAAAAATCGGAAAGTTATGCAAATTTATTTATTCAAATTTTCATCGAGAGTCACTTGATTCGCCAAGGAAAGTACCAAGCAATGGAAGTTACAAGTGGACTTGTTTGGATAATAAGCAGACCTAGTAAGTCTTAAGTCCCAAGTCCGGTACTGTGGAGAGTGTGGAAAGCTCCTGTGAACATTGGAAATGAATGTCCTGCTATATAATTCTATGAAATTGTGGCATTACAATACCTGGATTAAACACTGCAAAAGATCTGTTATTGGATAAACAGTCCCCCAGATCCAGTTACGTTCCTCGTTGAGGGATGCGTAAACAGCGAGAATGTAGAATGTGTCTATTATCGCCGAACCCCCAATGCCTATAAGCAGCAAAACGACGTCGAGATTGATGAGGCTTTCGGATACCATTGGGCGGGGATCCTTAGAGAATAAAATAACGCCCACGATGCAGCTTATAAGCATCGATAACTCCACGATGACCTAGGAAGCAACATGATTGTATATTTATTTGCAGATGATAAACAAATAAAAATCATGAATAAGCATGATCTTACCAGGAAGGTATTATGTATCATCAGACTAGTTTTTTCACTTTCATAAGATTTTTCGGCGACAGGAGTTACAGAACCCATCGTACTTAATACAACCAAGATCACAATTGTAGCTATAAGTATAATTCCTCCTCCGACGAAGCCTACAAGTAAATGAATACTAAAAGTTAAATTAAAAATAATTTATGCATACATCGATTGCACCATGTGTCACTACCAAAAAAACATCACCTTTATAGGAATTGAAAAACTTGTAGCTTGGTTTAGTGACCTCCTCGCAAGGCGGAGGCACTTTGCCGATATGTTTCCACACGATGTACACCATGCAACTGGCTATTAAACTGTATTCAATCTCGAATGGATAAAGGAATGAGGCTGCTGTCGTAACTGCGTCGCAATAAGTCGAGTTGCAACTGCACGCATCTACTGCCTCGGAATCTTGACAAAAAATCATTTCATTGTAACATACATCATGATCGTTTACTTCGCAAGATTATTACCTGCAGCTTTTGAACTTAGTTTTAGATGTGCTAACGATTCGCTATCATCGTTATGATTCAGAAGGTACGTTGCCGTTAAGTTGTTTTCCAAATGTGGAGTGTAGGAAGGCGAGAAGTAGTCATCTTTTTCGTTTAGATGCAAAATGTGAATAGCTTCGCTAACAACCATTAACATCCATACGGATAAGTTGGTAGCAATCACATGCATAGCTCCGAACCTGGACAGGAATTACCAATAATAGACAACGCAGAAACATACCATAAAAACTATATTCACGTTGTTCCTCGTACCTGTTCATAAACTTTAATTTATGCATGCATATCTTGGAATGTCGGAAAATGAAATTCACTTCTGCCAGCACGAATATACCCTGCGCTACAGGCGCTATGTAAAATAGCGCCTCATGGCATTCGACGTAGGAGATTTGAAAGTAACTCAGAAATTCCATCAAGTTTTTGATGATAATTGCAAGACCAAAAATCACAACTATGCCTGTTGAAGGAATTTTTTTGTGTGTTTAAAATGTGTTTTATTACATGCTTGTTTTTCAAAGCAGTTCTCAGTTAAAATAAATGCAATATATAACTACTGTATCTAAAACCCCAGACGACAACTTAAAACTGATATATATTCTACTCAATAGCTTTTTTGTTTGTAGTTTTTAGTTGCCTGTTCTCGGTTATCATTTGAACCGAACATTCCGCAAAAATGATTACCTTTGAGTTACAAACTAGGGGGCGCATAATTTGCCTCGATATATTTCTTCGACTAAAGAAATATACAAATAGCAGCCATTTTGTTCGAAACAGTTGTAACTGGTCGATCAGACCAAAAGTTTGCGACTGTTGTAATCCATTGTGAATGTGTAACAGAAATATAACAGAAAACACTTTACATTTCAGCCATCTGTTTGTAGTGTGATTAGACGTAATGTGTTCGAAATCGGCAGTTTTCCTGCAACAGGCTGTTGAAACGAGCTGAAAGCAGACGAACCAGAGAATTCCGATGATATACAGACAGATGAAGTATGAATCCAGTGCCGTTTGATTAATCTAAATACAACGAC
>QXVX01003329.1:28642-46874 GCA_013436065.1 Halocynthia aurantium
TATATTCACGTTGTTCCTCGTACCTGTTCATAAACTTTAATTTATGCATGCATATCTTGGAATGTCGGAAAATGAAATTCACTTCTGCCAGCACGAATATACCCTGCGCTACAGGCGCTATGTAAAATAGCGCCTCATGGCATTCGACGTAGGAGATTTGAAAGTAACTCAGAAATTCCATCAAGTTTTTGATGATAATTGCAAGACCAAAAATCACAACTATGCCTGTTGAAGGAATTTTTTTGTGTGTTTAAAATGTGTTTTATTACATGCTTGTTTTTCAAAGCAGTTCTCAGTTAAAATAAATGCAATATATAACTACTGTATCTAAAACCCCAGACGACAACTTAAAACTGATATATATTCTACTCAATAGCTTTTTTGTTTGTAGTTTTTAGTTGCCTGTTCTCGGTTATCATTTGAACCGAACATTCCGCAAAAATGATTACCTTTGAGTTACAAACTAGGGGGCGCATAATTTGCCTCGATATATTTCTTCGACTAAAGAAATATACAAATAGCAGCCATTTTGTTCGAAACAGTTGTAACTGGTCGATCAGACCAAAAGTTTGCGACTGTTGTAATCCATTGTGAATGTGTAACAGAAATATAACAGAAAACACTTTACATTTCAGCCATCTGTTTGTAGTGTGATTAGACGTAATGTGTTCGAAATCGGCAGTTTTCCTGCAACAGGCTGTTGAAACGAGCTGAAAGCAGACGAACCAGAGAATTCCGATGATATACAGACAGATGAAGTATGAANCAATCGCTTTTTTGTTTGTAGTTTTTAGTTGCCTGTTCTCGGTTATCATTTGAACCGAACATTCCGCAAAAATGATTACCTTTGAGTTACAAACTAGGGGGCGCATAATTTGCCTCGATATATTTCTTCGACTAAAGAAATATACAAATAGCAGCCATTTTGTTCGAAACAGTTGTAACTGGTCGATCAGACCAAAAGTTTGCGACTGTTGTAATCCATTGTGAATGTGTAACAGAAATATAACAGAAAACACTTTACATTTCAGCCATCTGTTTGTAGTGTGATTAGACGTAATGTGTTCGAAATCGGCAGTTTTCCTGCAACAGGCTGTTGAAACGAGCTGAAAGCAGACGAACCAGAGAATTCCGATGATATACAGACAGATGAAGTATGAATCCAGTGCCGTTTGATTAATCTAAATACAACGACTGTTTGAGGTCAACAATTTCTGTATTACAATTCCATATTTGCAATATGGATTGCACTTACATCTTCCGTTATAAAATGCGTTACGCAAATTACTATGGTCAGAATGACAACTTGCATAGCATAGAGTCCCGACAGCAGCCAAGACACGCCGTTAATCGCCGAAATATGCTCTTCATCATTGAGATCACCGTCTTCTGATAGAGTGTTGTCTTCTTCAAACACCGAAGACAGGGTTCTTATTTTCTTTTTTGAAGACTGACTGTTATTTTTCGTGGGAATTTGTCTAAATTATGTACATAAAAAATAGGGTGAATTACCATTTCCATTTACCCTTTTCGTTTCCACACAAGTGGCACATGAATGATAAGCAGGAAATCAGTTCAGGAATCCAGTAATTCAGATTTATCGAATAGCATGCTTACGTGTTGTTTTAATTGTAAATAATGGATGCCAAACCCCCCAAAATTATGCTGTTGATAAACATGCATGGCCTATGTATCTTTCAGCTTACAAAAATTCTTTGAATTGCCACCACCATATTTTTTTTTCAAAATTACGTTCCCACTTATTCAACTACATGCCTGAATGATGTAAACATCCACACCCAAAATGCCTCCTATACCCAAAAGGAGGCTTGCAGTGTTGACAGATAGTTCATAATATCAGTGGTTCTTGAAGTTCCAGGTCACATTCCCCTTCTTGCGCAAGATACCGCAATTTCAATCATCATTCAGTAATATTTTCACCCTTTTACTTTTACAATGGTAAATATTGAAACAGTTTAAATAACTGAAGCCTAATTTGATACCCATAGGCTAATTTTGGATATCATGAGGCTTCATTTAATATATAGATATATTTACGGTGTACAGAAAATATTCTTTCCCAGTTTGCAGTCGTTCCTGACAAAAATACTTTCTATAGGAACCAAGTGCCTCCTTTGGAAAATCACTGGAATATATCTTGCTATTCATACACACCAAAGTTCACACCAAATATTCTTAATATGCTTTGGATTATTTTATGTCCAAACTACAGGCTTACTTGATGACGATTTGAGTAGAGCTTCTTCTCAAAACTAGAGGCATGTTCTTAGTACCGTAGCCTGCATTTTCGTCTGCCCACGGCGGACGCGAAGTTGCTACTGCAAAATTGATAACGTGTGTCATTAGCAATAGGCTATTCAGGCCTCCATTCACTTTAGGGAATAGTAGAGTGAAGTGAGTCGTTTCACTTAGTGTACTTCTAACTTTAAAAAAAGTACAATAATTGAATGAAAAAACATCAAGAGCACTCGACATCCAACTTTGCTAGACAAGTTCAATAATCGCAGTGCGAAACACGTCATTCAAAATTGATTTCGAAAGAATTCCGACAGCTCGTTGAAATGGGAGATCGCTAAACGGGGATTTTTGTTGCCACTTATCCTTTTAACTTTAGTTTACAAAATTCCTTTCCTTTGGAGCCTAAATTATCAAACTAAGGAAATACTTTCATAACAATAAACTATAGCGGTAAATATAACTGGCGGAGAAATATTATTCTAACTTTTCGATTGTACAGATGGCAAGATAGTTTCTTCGTCTTCAGTAAAGACATCGTTTTCCAGTTCATCCATTGTCTTCTTCTTTTAAACCAGGTGCTGCTCTTATGCGAGAAGTAGTTTAAGATGTACTGACATGCATCACAAACAGACTCTTTAAAATAAAGATGACTCGAATCTTGACATAGTCCTCATTGGTATTATTGTTGTTTTCTAAGTCGTAAAAATCCGTTACATTGAAAAACATCCGTGAATTTCGAAAATACGTTGTTATAGCAAAACAATTGCTATTTCATGTTACCGTCCTGACTCGAAATTCCCGACTGTAAATTATGATGATGGATAGGGTATTGGTAGTAACAAAAGGCAGTACGTGATAAGTTTATTGAACGGTAGGACTTCATTTAATGGAGTGTGTTCACGTTGATGTCACTTCGTAAATATTGCCATCAAGGTGAATTTATTTAATGACGATAATGGTAGGTTCTGGACAGCACGAAATTTATGGACTCGGTTATTTTAAAAGTAACGACATGGTGAATAAACATCATAAACTGTCGATCATAATTCTCATTTACTATATTGCAACGCCTTGTCACGCAATTTGTGTAAACTGTTTTTGCATAAAAATATTCTATCATCGATGTCTATATAATCTGCATTAAGTAACGTGCTGCACAATATTTAGTCAAACACAAATTCGTACAAAACTAATGATTGGCGTTAACTAAGAAATCCAAATTTTATATACGCAGCTCTCATATGAGCTCTTGCATGCTATGTGCTGTATTTTTTCGCAATGCTTTCTACATCCATTTTAAACGACTCTTAAGACTTTACTGGTAAACACTAGCTTCGGCATCAAAGCGGAAAAGCTGATCGGTGATACGTTTTCTGCTATATATCATATTGTTTGACAGCTAAAAAATCTTTTTGAAGAATCCGGTTGTTGCAATAGTGTTTACAAGTGTTTACAATAGACCATCGTTACCCCCATGAAACTTTATCGTAATCTGTTACTGCGAATTATAATAACCTATCAACGATGTGGCCTGCCTAACCCATGACAAACTTGTAGGAAAGCGATAAGGTAGCTCTTTTTGTCTGCACTTGTAATTGTGCCTCATGGCGTGATTCTGTTCAGGACCCATCTATTCCTTCCTAGAAACTACTAATAATTGAACATGTCATCTTTTGTCAATCATCAATTATGAAAAGTTTAGTTTATTGCATTGCCAAGCTCGTTCTCATGCAGATAAGGTAGGTATAATATGAAACACACTAAACATCAGAATTATCGACTCGAGTCTGAAGCAAGTGATATGGGCGATTCGACATCAAAATCAACACTAAATATTTGACTCGAAACTTCCTAATTTTATGATAGCCACTTTATCTTTATATCGGATTCCTTGAAAGATACCTAAAACGTATTTTCGAATACCTGTGACTCGACTATATAGAGATTCGTTGTGAATAACTGAAATAATATCACGTTCACTTAGCTATTGCACTCACACCATTCGATTCATTTGCTGTAGTTCAGGTCATAGTTTTTATTTGAATGATTTTACATCACCGTTTAATTATGTTTGCTATAAATAATTGGATAGACTGGTACTAATTTCAAGTGACATGATTTTATGAGTTTGTGACGTCAATTCCGTCGCAATTCCACCGGTGTGTACATTTTAACCACTTCACTGCCAGTGTATACAATGCTATAAAAAATTAGTAACTCCTACGTAAGCCCCAATCTAGCACTAGGAATATTCTAATCTCTATATTTCCATCCTGCAGAGTAAAGAAAGGATTCCAGGGCTGAAATATCATTTTTTAATGCTACCTAGGTGATATTCGGGAACATATATTGAGATGGTATTGGTATAGTCCCTAACGGAATGATGATGGACCCAATTGGTTACTATAACCTCAATGAAGATCGGCATCTTTGCTGCAATGACCCCGGCGTTACCAGTACTGTACTCTATTTAACAGTGGTCGATTGTGAGATAAGTGACTGTGTCTCGCTAAATAACACGAAGTTGTCGCTAGTATAGATTTAAGGCCCGCAACTTCTTGGTCTGAAGACGCGCTTGCTATTACTGATCTCTCCCACCACATGGCGGTTATAATATTCCTCACTATACCTCTATACCAGTCTCCTTATTGCTCGCTAGCACCCACCTACGGAAATCATCATTGTTGATTAGTGCGCTTTATCGTCACCAAGTGTTCAAACTTTCCGTCTTATCGTTTTAACGAAATCCTATTTTCCCGCTAGTATCGTTTGTTTGCGTTCCTGCGTTTAATACCAGGATTATCAGAGATAAATTTTAGTTCTATTAGAGTTGGTGATAAAACATGATAAGGAGAGTTGTATTATCCAAAACTGATAGCAAAATTTGATATTGTTAAGTCTCAACTTCGACGACCTTTCTCGTATTGTTACAGCTATCTATATTTTTTGCAGACTCACAGACTTACTGTCAACAAATTACTGTGTTGTTAACGCTATTACCTACGTTTAAATCGGTCCATTTTCGTCTTCACCATATGACAAGCACTTGAATGAGAAATGGACGTGTTGCAGTTTCCACCAGGAGTAAAAGATTTATCAGCAGACATGGCTGCACCAGAACTTATAAAATATTTGAAGGTTTGGCATTATATTATTGCTAATTTGTATGATATAGGTATTTTATCCAGCTAATTTGAATAAAAAATTGGTTTTATTTTGTAATGCTTAGATTTTGTAATGTGATAGATTTAGTGCTAGATTTAGATTTCACTTCATAATTTACAGAAATGTCACAAGTTTCTGGCACAACTGGACCAAGAGAAAGAAGAAGAGAAAGAGCTTTATCTTCCCTTCTGTCAATACATATCTGAGAATGATTTCTTAGAAGGGACGACTGATCAGAATGTCCAGATATGTCTGGGATCCATTTATTCTGAGATTTTTCGCATTTATTACCCTAAGAATCCGTTCCGGCAATTCGACAAATCAAAAGTCAGTCGTCACTCTGCAAAGTACTGCTGATTATAATTTCGATACAATTCTTAACCAAAATATATGTCTTTTTGCAGGACATTCTTATGTTTTTGACTCAACAGCTGTTACATTTAAAGAATCCGAAGTCATTGTTGTACCCCAAGGCCTTCCTCATCCTATGCAATGTTGCTCAGGGCAAGTCTTACAATATCTGCACCGATCAAGACACGGAATCATGCAACGAAATCTTTTGTCAGTTGTTCAGAAATTTATTCAGCATTGTGAAGTAAGTTTGATGAGTATCCTGGCTGATACGTATTATCCTCTGGACAGTGGTAAATCTAGACCTGATATTATAGTTGCTGTTCAACAGTGAAGTGAAGTTATTTAGAGAATTGTAATAGGAAATGCAAACTCCATTTATACACCCTTCTCTAGCAAGCATTGCCGGTTAGGTCTTTGCTACGTTGTTAATGTTACATAGAAATGCTGCAATCTCCATTATATAGGGTGTCCCAAATGTAACAAAGTCACATATACATTGATACCTATTCTTCTGGTGTTTTAGCTTTATCTGGTAAGAGAGTTTATTGTGTCCACAGTCATATGATACTGTTATTTATTTTCATATAATATTTCATCAAATTGAAATTTTCACTCAAACAAAATTGTCTTGCAGCAGTGGCCACGACATGCCGGTGAAATCTCATATGCTTGACGTCATGTCATTCGCTATCTTGGAAGGAGAGATGGTCACTCAACCTCTCCTCGACATCGTATTCGAATGTCTACTTGAAAAATCACAGCGACTAAACGCCTCCGCTTACGAATTAGCCAGGGAGCTACTGCGGAGAACTTCCTCTGTCGTTGAGCCGATTATTATGGTGGTGAGTTGTTTTACAATCAGTTGAAGCTTTCAAGTGTATTGTGGCTTCGAGATTGATTTTAAAAGGTACCCCGTTTTTTTTATTAAGTTTTTCCAAAATGCGATATTGGGTGAAAAGATCAAGGGTACCAAACTGATGAAACTATGGCCCCATCTGTTGTTTGAACTGTACAAGGTTCATACGAGCTTGGTCGTGAATGCGGTTCCACAACTTGAGTTGAAATTGAAGGTAGGTATATTTGTGTACCTGTTTTATCTTATAATTATACAGTATACTGTCTCCATGGTGGATAAGTTCCAAGGAAATAGCATTAGTATCAATCATAATAGACTTAGTTTTGCCGTGAGTAATATGTTATTATATGTTCAACAGATTGACAATGTGGAGGAGAGGCTGCAGATTGTCAGAGTACTCTCTCGTATGTTCTGCGAGAGAGACTGGACAATGTTTGTGCAGCTCCCTACGCTGTGGAGCGGTTTTCTTAGTCGCTTTAACGATATCGATATACAGGTGAAGCTTTAAATTAAACAGATCTACTGATTTAGATTTTGCAAACTAGTTTTGAAGGTTTGTGCAAATACTCATCAATACCGACATTTTGAATTCCCAACATTCTTAACACATTAACATTTTTAATGCCAATACTTAAAGGTTAAATTACTACTTTGACACGTGTAGATTCGATGTGTTTGCGTCAACTTCTGTTCGGAAATGATCATTAATCACGGAGAGGACATTGTGCAGGGTGACACGATCTTGAAAAAACTCACCGACCTTTTGAGGCTGAGAAGGCACGACACAGACGAGAGCGTACGCGAAGCAGTCGTATCATCTCTTCGTGCTGTCGCAATTCACAATCTCCAGATCACATCAGATGAGCTGCTGGAATTCCTTAAAGAGCGTCTGTTGGACAAAAAAGTAGTGTATTTATAACAAGTTTTGAATTATGTTTAAATTCTATCTAAAGTGTTATTTTTGCACAGCAAAAAGTACGAGAGGCTGCAATAAGAGCTGTCGCAGATATATACAAAAAATACACCACGAGTGTTGATTCATCTCGGCTGTACAGTAAAAAACTTGATGTGTTCAAGAGCCAACTCTTGCATACATACTACACACAGAATTTGGAAGACTGGTAATACTATGCTCTCTATCTTATATCGCTCATTTGGCCTTTGGATCATTTTTAGAATTATTAGATAGATCTGTGTGACCGAGTCACTTAGTGCAGTCGTGTGTGAATCTGAGGCATTAGTTTCAATATAAGACATATTTTTTATTGTGTTTATTTTCCAGATATTTATACAGTAGATACCACACATATAAGTTAAACTATCTGCTCGTTCTGATCAAGGTGGGCGACATGATTTTTCTTTCCTAAAACAGTGGGCGATGAATATGGATGTCTGTTCATGATCTTCGTTTATATTTAATGATTATTCATTAGCATGACTTAAACTACAAAATGTACCGTCGTCTATTCAAAACAGAATTTAATTGGGATGATTGGATTAAAATTTCATTGAATGAAACTTGACAATCCTTCATCAAGACTGCCTCTCATGCCTATGACACAAATATGATAGTAGATATTCAGATACCTATATCAACTAATCCAAATTCTGGCTTATATCTATAATCTAGTGTTACTTTTCAGTATCTTGCTGGAGAGGATTACTGTCAGCAGTCTCATTCCTTACCGGTTGCCAAACAAGGAGAGAATGAAAAGGCTACTCGATCTTTATTGCACTGTAGATATACATGCGGCTAAGTAAGTTTCGTAATATTCTTCTCCTGCCTGCGATTGCTGCATCATATGTTTCAACTATTTCCTCATTCCTTAGAGCCATCGCTGAAATGTTCAAGAGGCAAAAATTATTGCACACGGCTGTGCGAGATTTGCTAGACGCTATGGAAATAACTGATGTAAGAATTATTGAATTAATTTATTGATGAGGCCTGTGGAGTCGGTTCTGCTCTTACTGCACAACCTTGATATTAATGATTGAGTGTAAATCTTCCTTGAATCCATGAACTGAATCTATTCTGGTTTGCTCATCAATACAATCAGATCTGAATGTTTTCTGTTCAGGAGGAAGCTAGGAATACGAAGACATGGAAGCAGATCCTGACAATTTCTACACAGCTCCAATCTCCGCAGCAAGCCTGTATGAACGTTAAAAAGTTTTTCACCATCGTACAGACAGACTCGAGCATGCGTAACTGGCTTCTGTACATAGTATCAGAGAACTATACTTGCCAAAAAGTTGCTATCATCTTGGTAAATCAATCTGCGTTATCATCATGATATGTTTAATGATACTGCAGTTCCTATATTTAAGATTTTCATCATTGTTCTACTTCAGAGGGACATACTTAAGAAATTAGACGCTTCAAATGTTGGAAAAAACGTGAGACAGACCATTCAGCAGATGTTGGAGAGACTTATTCTGATCACAGTGGTGATTGATCCTGCTTCCTTGTTGTAAGTTGATATAATTCATTAATCTTAGAAAGAGATGGCGGAAGTGTAGAAACCATATACGCTATGTAAAAATGTTAGTACTGGTTAATTCTCTTTATTCCGCTAACCTTGGCACCTGTCCATTACAACGTTACTTACTGTGGTAACAATAGCTATATCTATTGCTGTCAAATATACTGAATTGTGTGCCCCTAGCACTGGTTCTTGCTTAGTGGAGTTTATAATGCAAGATATTTTTTTTTTCCAGGGTTCTTATCAAACTAGTTCGAGAAATGAACGACTGTATTACAGATATGCATGACACAGCAAAAATGGAATCACTTTTGCGCGGTTTGGATTTGCTCATGGTAGGTTTTTTTTATCTGGATATTGTGTATCTAAAATTGTCTTATTTCTTTTCCTATGTTTATAATATTATTTTTTCAATACTCAGCTCATGTCCAAATACAACAAGCGTCTTTTCTCGGATAAGCAATGCTTCGAAGAGCTCTACACCTTCCTGAAAAATTCCTCCAATGCAGTGGTAGAGAAAACATTAGTGATATTTTATCAAACTTCCTCAATTATTGAAGAACACTTTCACAACATAAGAATGTAAGTAAAACAAATCAGTAAAAATGTATTCCAATAGTAATTCCTTATGGCGTGATCTTAGAAACAAAATATATTTTTACATACAAGGTGGACTTATGGACTTATCAAAATGATGGCTCTCCTTCTAGTAATATATTTTCTATTTTTGCAGCATACTCTTGCCCGATCTGCGTCGTCTGGCAATAGAAGGGACTCCACGCCAAGCCAAGTATGCCATCTACACCATTAACGCCTTTCATTCAATTAGAGAGGGTCCTCTAATGCAGGTAATTTTAGGTTACCATACATTCTCAGTTTCCCGTATTGAAGTTCACAGTTACATGAATACATTTGTTTCAGGTATTCAATAATTGCATTGAGATAGCAGAAGCCGACACCCCCGATGCTAAGTTAAAAACAACACTGGCCACACTCGGATGCATCGCCGAATGTTTTCCGGAAAATACAGGACCGAGAATGAAAAAGTTCGTAGCGTCGAGGGTTATTAAGCAGGTGACAGATATTTTCATTAGGTTTTCTATAGAAGACAAAGACAGTAGTTGATCTATTCTATATGAGCAATAGTTTAAAATATAAATATTCCATTTGAATTTCCAAAATGATATTGAGGTAAGGGTTTGCATGTTGATATGTGCCTCTCCCTCGTTCATCACAATAAAGCACAACACACAAGAATTTGTGCAAAGTAACTGTTATTTCAAGGCAGTGATTCACAAACTTTATGTAGCAAGACAGCCACAGGTGTGGTGCCTATTTTTTTATCGATATAAATGATTGTTTAGGCATTTTCATTAGTTGTAACTTTAAAGAGGAAGTCTATGATTGTATTAGATTCTTAAATTTATATAATTATATTAATAATCAATTCTTAAACATAGATAATCCTGAAAACACAGGGAAGGCCAACTCCTGTCAAGAGAAAAAAAGAATCAAAACTGTGCGATAAGGCTGATGTTAGTGATGAAACAGGAATCAAGGTTCACTTTATGAGTCCATAGACCGAATAATTATCTCACTCTTGGACAGTAATATTTATTGAGTGAATAATATTAACCGTACATTTTTAGATTGCTGCCATCAAATGTATGGTACGATGGCTTTGCGGTCTCAATTCGAACGACCAAGAAGGCTGTAGTTCAGCATTGAGACTCTTGCAGCACATCTTGCATAATGACGGTGACTTGATGAAGTGCGACCAGATACCTAGGGTAATGCTTTCACCTCATCAAACTGCATTATTTACTGCACGGCCAAGGTACTTCTTTGGTATCAATAGTTGTAATTTGACATTCGTGTGTTTTTCCAGGCTGACATGGCACATTTGAGGTTGCAAGCAGCTCTCAGCGTCCTAAAGCTGACCAAATGTCGTGCGTACAAAAAGCTTATTTCACCCCTGCTCTTCCAGGAACTCTCTTTACTACTTACTGTAAGTATATGAAAAAGATTCAAAACGGTCTCTGTAGCTGGTAACGCGGGTATACGTTTTGTATTTTCAGGATGAGATTATTGAAGTTAGGAGACACTTCCTCATAAAACTGTACCATGGATTATATCAAGTTCAAATTCCTATTTCATTCATGACGCTCTTCTGCATGGTGTCGCAGGTAATTTCATGTAGTATATGTTAAATGGTTCTCGACCGCAAGTCATATGGCACCATGTCAGACTCGACGAGTAAAATAATATGCCGTAGTTCATATGGTGGATATTAATCTATAATTTCTATTATTGACACAATTGAAGGAAAAAGTAAAAGAACAAAGAGATCATGGCACAATCCTTTACCAGCAGCTGGTCAAAAGGTATCGGGAAATCAGCAAGCAAAATGCAGGTAGACGGATCTTTATGGCTATTGCTTATGTATATTTTGCCAGATACTTCTCCCATCCTTCGTTCATCCTCTTTTTGGTACTATGTTTATCTTTAAGCATTTAATCTTCTGTACTTGATTAAATCATTTTTTTCTTCATGCCATTGTGTATCTATGGCATGCGCCTTGAACTATTCTCATCTTTCTCTTTTTTTTTTAACCTTGTCCCTTGTCTCACAAACATAGATTAGACTTCTTGAAATTTTGAACTATTTCAACCATTCTGTTGATATTTTTACAGCATACAAGCATTCTATAACACCAGAGTGTATACTTCCCTACACGATTCACTTGCTGGCCAGAGATCCTGATTTACATGACGGAGTGTTACGGAAGCATGTCATATCTAGGATCAAAGAGTCAGTTATTACTCAGATATCAAGATTTCTTTGTTACTCAGACATTATGGACTCATTTATTGTATTTCATCATCTCCAGGTCTATCCACTTCATTCTTGAGCCCTTGCTCACTCGAGACAATCCAGAGAGCTTCGGATTCATCAAAAGGATATGTGAGATGATAAAGCGATGCAATAACAAGGATGTAGGCACTAACGATAGTCAAAACAAAGTATGTCACACCTACCTATATCCAAGTACCTCATATACCTTAAATTGCATGAATACAGGCAGAGAGAGAGAAAGACTCTGAAATGATGATAATATTATCATTTCCTAATGTCATCATATTAACAAGCTGATATTTGATGTCGTGGATCAAGCATCACAATCTTGGAACCATCTTCCTATCCATGAATATGAATATTGTTTTTATTTATTTATTGCTTCAAGCTGAAGTAGTATTTTTTATTAATTCAAAAGAATTTCTCTCAGTTCTGTTCTTATGTTTATTTTTTTTTTTGCATTTTCAGGTACTGTACGTGATTTGCGATCTCGTCTTGCAATCCATTCTTCAAAAATCCGGCCAGTATGCCCTTGCCATCCTCGATCCGCCAGACGAATCCATTCTAAAGTTTTTGCCTAAAAATCTCTATTCTAATGTAAGTGTTTAGTCAGCCTGGTCATATTTGAAGCAGAAAGTAGTCTCATATCATTACAATCGATTTCTTTGTCATTTCTCAGCTTCAAGAATCTGAAAACATTGAAAATTACCTGCCAAAAGAGTTCCAAATCCCTTTAAAGCTTTTTCCGAATCTAGCTTCGTCGAGGAAAGAGGTGCCTCAGAAGTCAAAGAAGATGTGAGCACTTTTTATATAGATATATAGTAGGGTAAAATTTGTTGAAGTGATCTTCATTGACTAATTCTTTTGGCAGAAAACCCTCTGCTGGTTTTTCAGGGAGAGTTGTAGCGGTCACCAAGGTTGCTAGTCACACGTCAAAGAAAAATAGCGACACGTCTCCCCAGAAAAGTACGAGTGAAAGTGGTCCGGATACATATACAGGGCCTGTAGAAGTTGAGATACCACAAGTTGAGATACCACAAATACAACAGGCAGTATCAGTAAATGGCAAAAGAAAACATGAAACGACAATTAGTCAGGGTCAAAGGTGCAATATTTGTTAGTCTTTCATAAAATAGAAGAATTTAATTGATTTTATTACATAAGAATTCAATTTAAGTGGATGTAATTTGTTCTCGTCTTTTCATTGCAGCTCTGAAGATGAAAGCAGTGGAGCCGTAAGGAAAAAACCTCACAAGGCAAATCAAAATGATGCAATTAAAAATGCTTCACAATCAAATGATGCTGAGTATGGTTCCAGCTCAGAGTCAGTTTATCCAGCGTAAGTACCAGCTCATTTGCATTTTTTCATACACTTTACTTTATAATTATGGTAGTGTATGCATGTTCATTTATATAAAGCTATTCCTAATTTTATTATAGCTATTAATATTATTATCATTTTATCTTTTCTTTGTCATAAAAAGTGAATCCGTCAGCTCACAGGAGTCTACCCAGTCTTCTACTCAGTCTTCAAGACCCAAGAGGGCTTCAGCAGGCAGCAAAATGTTTGATTACTTGAAATCCAATAAACGTTCCTCACCTAAGGCTACCAATACAAGCAGTGCGAAAAAGAAAAAGTATGATAGTTCGTTTAAGTTAGTTTTTACTAGTGATGGTATCAAACAGAACCTATGCCCGTAATGCCGGTACAAATCCCATCTTTGTTGTAACGTGGTTTGGTAGATAAAAAATTCTTGGTGAAGATTCCCTTGCACACCATTCATTATGATAATGATTTATAATGGTTTATAGTTTGGTGGTAGAATGTAATGCTCTATATTATTTTGCAGTGGTACACGTAAGGTTACAACATCTCCAGTCAGAACTTCAACTCCGGCCAAGGTAAGAGCTGCATTGTGGCTCAATTACAAACATTATGATGTTCACATTGAGATTAGGGATATATTTTTATAGCCTTTAATTAAAGAACACTTCAGTAATTCCAATATTAATTTTATTCTCTCATACAGCACCTAATGAGAAAGAGTAAAATTTTTTAACGTAAATCAATTATGTTTTAATTTCTTTATAATAAGTCAGTAACATACCCAAACTGTGACAGTGTTCGCGACTAGAAATATAATAAGCTTATGCATGGCTGGATCTATGTAAGCTTATTTGAAATATGCGTAATTCATGGACTACTTGTGTTTTCCTGCGAGTTATACTCAATTTAGATACTGTAAACACTTTCATTCAGCTTGTTCATATCTTAAATTTGAACACAGAATTCTCGAGTTACCACGAGAAGACGGAAGTAACAACTCAGCATGAAGGAATAAAATCAGCTTGATTTTTTATTGAAGATTGTTCGTAATTCAGTTTTGAACATATTCACCAAGAGTTTTTGGGTTGAAGGTTTGATTTGAAAATAGTCTTTTTTTGGAATTTTTGATTCCCTGTTGTAAGCATTGTTTGATACTTTTATTGCAACCTTTTTTTCTGACAGTTGGGTTAGTCCATAGACAGGTGTGGTTACTTTGTTTTACTATCCAGATACGAATAGTTTATATTTTAAGGATTATTAATTTTTTTTAAGGTATGATGGAGATTATGCATTGAATAAATTCTGGCTCTTAAGGAAAAATGCTCTGTAACATACCTAGGTAGTTTAAGAGATGTAGCGAGAGATGATCAATGAAGAGTTCATTTGAAATCAGTGGTGTCCTTTTAAAATATTCTATGCTAGCTCATATATATTTATTTTGACTATGTTGTGTTCGATCAGTCCTATGTAGAATTCAAGGTAAACTTTCTTTGCTACGAACAATGGAGAGAGGCCCGAGACTAGGCTATTCCACCTGTGGGTGTATTATTCTGAAATGGAGTGCAATGATCATTACTGAAAGGTTGTTTGGATACTACTGGTCGATATGACAGCATGTGTAAGAGAGGCTATAGAGTCTATACTATAGACAATGTCAAATATATTATACACTGAGGTAAAATATAACTTTCCTCTTCGGACAATGTATCGTAGTGCAAGTATTTGTGTTATTACGACTACAAGCTTTGGTTTCATATATACCAATTTAGTGAAATAGCGTTTCCGCGAGATGGCAGTACAGGACAGTATTTAAAAAAATCTGTAAAACATCTTTGGTCTGTGACAACGGCGCATCTTTTTTGCGCAATCCTTGATTACTTTCGCTGGAATTCCATTCCTTTTCATAGTTATTATGTTTCTCGCTTCCTAGACCAACTAAATTAAGTCTTAAGTCTCGTGTTTCTCATCATCATTCGCGCTATTTATCTTTCCTTCCCCTATTTCAATGTTCAATTATAATTACTAAATCTTCAATCACCTTTTTCTTAAAAATCAAAACGATTGATTGAAACAAACCAATTAAACAACGTGTCAAAACGTTCGTTAAAAGAGCGATGCGTTGTTGAAAGGCAGCTAGTTTTCATTTACACTGTTATAGACACTGTTCGAAGGAAGGTTGATTTGCTGTCTTAGTGAGAGATCTGTTTGTTAGTAGTAAACGGCCGTTATTGTAGATTAGATACATTAGTTTACTATTGTTCTTTTCGTTTATTTTCTTGTGCGAGTGGTTGGAATTGCATCATGCTCTTCTTCTATGTTGTATGAATGATTGTATTGTGCACCGGGCCCGGTTGCTTTTCGCTGTATTTTTTGTATGCATAATTTTTCATGCTTGACTTACAGAGCAAGGATAAGTGATGGCTAGGATATCACAATGAAAGGTTGGTATTAAATTATATGCACGGTAGAACCACGTACATAAAAAAGATACGGTATAGCAAAATATGTTTTTAAGTCTATTTTCGCGCGATTATCGCTCGAAAATCGCAAGACGCGAGGCTAGATTTGAAGAATTTGTTAGAAAAATCTAAACTCCTCTAGATCTCCCTACCACTAGCCCTTCCCCTTCGACCCACTTGTATGTAAAAATGTAATTTAAAGATATGCAGGCCCCACCAACACTTCATACCTTCTCTCACTATGTTGCTTTTTAATATTTTAAGGCCGCAGCACAGGAGAATAATGCGGCAGATTAAGAGGGCAACCACCACAAGAAAGAGCCTAAGAACTCACTGCCACCATGGAGGGGTATGTTAAATAAGTTGATGAATTAAAATCCCATTAGTTCTATGTTCTATGTTGCTCATTAATTTTTTTAAGGCCGCTGCCCTGGAGAAGAATGCAGCAGATGAAGAGTAGAGCAACCACCACAAGAAAGAGCCGAAGAAGTGACTGACACTATGGAGGGGTATGTTAAAATAGTGATGAATTAAAATCCCATTAATTCTATGTCGCTCTTTTAATTTTTTATGGCAGCAGCCCTGGAGAAGAATGCGGCAGATGAAGAGTAGAGCAACCACCACAAGAAAGAGCCGAATAAGTGACTGCCACCATGGAGGGGTATGTTAAATTAGTTGTTGAATTAAATTCCAATCAATTCTATGTTCTATGTTACTCTTTAATTTTTTAAGGCCGCAGCCCAAGAGAATAATGCGGCAGATGAAGAGGAGAGCAACCACATTAAGAGAAGATTTGAAGAAGTGACTACCACCATGGAGAGTGGTATGTTAAATTAGTTGATGAATTAAAATCCCATTAATTCTATGTTGCTCTTTAATTTTTTAAGGCCGCAGCCCAGGAGAATAATGCGGCAGATGAAGAGGAGAGCAACCACTTCAAGAGAAGATTTGAAGAAGTGACTACCACCATGGAGAGGGGTATGTTAAATTGATTTAAAATCCTATTAATTCTATGTTGCTATGTTTCCATTTATTTTTTAAGGCCGAGAGCAACCATCACAAGAGCTACGTCTTCGGCGTGGTTCGAGACGTCGACTTCACGGGAGCAACAGGTGGGTCCTGGGACCCCGAGCATGAAGAAGAAAACTGTAAGATAGAGCTAGTGGGGGAGTTGGCGGCATTGATTATTTACATAGTGCCTTGATAGTTTCCAATTTAATTATTAAATTTTATAATATCCTAATTAAGAGCCTCTCCCCCTTCCTTAGGCTACTGTGTGATAGAATACAGTTAGGCTTAAATACAGGTGGAGGAGTCGGGGAACGCAGGAAGAGCAACCACCACAAGAGAAAAGTCTGGAGGAGTCGCAACAACCCTGGATAAGTATGGTAAATTAGTGTTTATGTATTGAAATCATTTTTTTCTTTGTTCTATGCTGTTATTTAATTTTTCAAGGCCGCAGCTCAGGAGAATAATGCGGCAGATGAAGAGGGAAGCGACCACCACGAGAGAAAAGAAGAAATGACTGCAACCATATAGGGGTAAGTTAAATTAGTTTATGAAATAATCTCCCATTTTTTCTTCGTTTGTGTTTTTAAGGCCGCAGTCCAGGAGAAGAATGCGTCAAATGAAGAGGGGAGCAACCAGCAGAGTCTTCAAGAGCGACTGCAACCATGGAGGGGTCCATGGAGGGGTATGTTAAATTAGTTTTTATAAATTAAAATACTAAATTCTATCTGCTTTCTTTTTCTTTGTTTGTTTTTCAAGGCCGGAGCCCAGGAGAAGAATGCGTCAAAGGAAAAGGGGAGCAACCACCAGGAGAGTGAGTCTGAAGAGCGACTGCAACCATGGAGGGGTATGTTAATTAGTTTTAGGAATTAAATAATATACTATTTAATTCCTCATACTATCTGCTTTTTAATTTTTTAAGGCCGCAGCTCAGGAGAAGAATGCGGCAGATGAATAGGAGAGCGCAAAATGAAGAGGGGAGCAACCACCAGAAGAGTGAGTCTAAAGAGCGACTGCAACCATGGAGGGGTATGTTACATTAGTTTTAGAAATTAAATAGTATACGTATCTGCTTTTCAATTTTTTAAGGTCGCAGCCCAGGAGAATAATGCGGCAGATGAATAGGAGAGCAAGAACAGTCGACTGCCACCATGGAGAGGTATGTTAAATTTGTTTTTATGAATTAAAATCCCAATATTTCCATGTATTATGTTGCTATTTAATTTTTTTGCAGCCCAAGAGAATTATGCGGCAGATGAAGAAAAGAGCGACCACCACAAGAGGATATTCATCGCGACCACGGCCTCTGAGATTGGCCATCTCAGTGGTTGTGGAGCGTTGAATGCGTTGAATACAACACCTCACGTAAATCCCCTGAACTTATATTAATTGTTCAATATAATATGTATCCCAGTATTTTTTTCATTTTTAGATAGGCTCCACTCCAGTACCCTGCGTGGTCGAG
>QXVX01003340.1:0-12478 GCA_013436065.1 Halocynthia aurantium
ATCCAGAATGTTGTAATTTAACGACATGCTCGTTGTTAATATTCAGATAATTATAGGTGGTTACCACCTTTAAGTACTGTTACAGTCATATCGACTATACTACTGTGGACACCAGCGGTCCTGAACCCTTTCAGCTATAGCCCATGTTTGGATATTTGCGGGTCTGGCGCCCCCTATGTTGATATAAGCAGAAAATCTGAATTCTACGACGACCCCAGCCTTCATTATTCCTACTTTTCAAAACTTTGACGACAATAAAATTCTTTGCTATTGCTTCAGTGCTAAAAACTCCTGATAAGAAAGGAGGCAACTTTGGACAAACGAGTAAGAGAAAAATACCAGTAGGGACACCTTATAAGATTCCGACATCAAATTCAGTGTAGAGAATTTCATTTTACCTATTACAAATTCAAATTCACCTGTATTTGAACTATTTATGAACATTTTTTCATTCTATGGAAATTATGATATCGATTAACGAGCGATGTGAGATTTCGACGAGTAAAAAAAACGGAGCATACTTTAAACTGTTGTTTCCTTTATACTGAAATGAACCAAACGCTTGATAAAGTGGTCGTAACAAATCTACACAAAGTAGACAACTATTTATTGACCTATCACAAATTCCAGTAAGGAGAATTAGCGAATACGCCATTGCCATATTGCGAGGAGAACAATACAACACGTTATTTTTGGATCGGTTAAGTCCACAGAACAGCAAAGCTTTGCGTTTGCACTCTAGATATTAGGTCAAAGTTTTAGCATTCATCAAAGTTACCATCCCAAACGCAAGCACACAAAAAGCTTCTTAAACACTTTAAAAAACAAAAGGATGATAGGGGATGGTCTAGTTGTGACACTGTATAAAACATAGGATGGTTCGCTAAATTGACAGTAATTTAAAAAAAGACCGCAGTAACTAACTTATCGAATACGGATTTAGCCAGAGATTACTGAATGTAGTAACATAGCTACAACACTTAGTCTTTGTAAATAGTTTTGTAATAAACAGTTGGCTGACTAACGCGCATGTCTCGGTGGAAGAAGGTACAGTACATGCGAGTAAATATCAAGAATAATACACAAAGACCTTTTAATGAAGTCTGGATGCCATGTCAAGTCATGGTGTTTACTAAAACCTATACGTGCCTAGATAAAACATGACAATGTAGGCGTTCGCTTCTTATGAAGATTCCAGAAGAGCCTTAACTCTATTGACATACGTCTTGTATTTTGCCATCCAGGATATATGTGCGGTGTTGTATTAACAAACATAACGTTTTATTCCCGTAAATTCATCGTGAGGCTAATTCTCATAAATATGAAAAAAAATTACCAATAATTATGAGGCAACATAAATCACTGTTAATTATCACTACTTATATATATAGTAAACCGCAAATACATGAAATGTATTATGCTATTCACCATATACGGTAACTTCCCGCCTATCGGGCACCGTTGGGACTCGGAGGATCGT
The DNA here is from genome assembly GCA_013436065.1 of Halocynthia aurantium. NCBI lineage: Eukaryota > Metazoa > Chordata > Ascidiacea > Stolidobranchia > Pyuridae > Halocynthia > Halocynthia aurantium. Next base: position 1,481 of record QXVX01003340.1, read on the forward strand.
CGTATAACCGAATTTTCGCGAAACCTGATACCTCAATAACATACAGGTGACGCGAGTGACTAACTATAGCGATCGGCCTTTGAGCGCTCATCGTGAGCCGCGACTATCTACCAGTGACTGGCATGAAAAATCGATTTGGTTTTCTTGCAAATCAAATAAAAATCAACATTAGGGACACTCTTCGCTTCGCTTCGCTATTCATATAACATCAAACATAGTGGCACTGAATTCCTGCTACGGGCCGTACTCTATTCAAGCACCCAAGCTTCCCACGGGCCGCACAAATTACAGGTTACACACTTCTGGTATAGTACTAGTACAGTACTATATAGGCTATTCGAATCGTTCGAAACAAAACAATCCAAAAAATGACGAAAATATCGCGGACAGTCAAGCAACCAAACAAGCCCTTTTCTATATAGAGAAATTCAATATTTCTGGATGCCGGTTACTTGGAACTTACGGATATTTAAGTACCGGATAAAAGGGATTAAATATTAATGATAAAACACTGCACAAGATCTGGAGTATCAAAAGCCGATGTATGTTTTGAGGCTTTACCTAAGAAATATTTCAGTTTCACACGCTCGTTAAATATTGCCCTAATTCATTGTAAAGAATGAAATAATATAAAATACACGAACACGTATGACGCTGGACGTGCGATAAGTAATGCTGAAGCGAAGCAGTTCCCGTAACATCGAATACGACTGCTAGTAAGCCAAAAAGTTGTACCGAAAATATTATTCATCGTGAATTTATTAATTATTAGAATGACTTTGTATTTGAACGACCCCGAGATAAAAACAGTTCAATTCAAGGGTTAAGGTCACGGACTGTAAAGGTCATAGAGTCGCAAGTGGACGCAAGTAACGTTCAACCGTTTGGTTATTGAATAGCTCTTATCTACGTTCGTTCACTTTGAGAACGAAAAGCACGTCCCGATTAAGCAACCGGTGCGTAATCGAGTAACAATTCAACCATCATTCAAGCGCAAATTGAATAAATACGGATAAGCAATTTGTAATTTCTCCCTTTGTTAAGGCTACAAGCCTATCAATAGGTTTGCCTTCGTGTTGTTGCCAACAAACAATGAAAAAAACAATATCCTCTAGCACGGACCTGCCTGGAACCAGATAGCTGTGATTTGGCCATCTAATCAATAGTTCAATATGAATTGGGGCAACGTCAGGCGTATCGAAAAGGTACATAACGATATCATGCATAGTCGATATGAGCCAAGCTTGTCAGACAGCGACACAAAACACAGACAGATTCTTGAACTACCACAAGAAAGGTTAAACGTAATTCAGTATAACGCAAATTTACTCTCGAGCGCCGTATTGCGGATTTAATTCTCGAGTAGAACATCGTCCTGGCGACAAAGTGTATTATTTGATATCCTGCGTGTAGTAATTCATAGAAGAACCCAAATTTAATCTTGAGCGCCGTATGGCGGATCTCATTCTTGTGTTTTTTCAGCATTATACTTGTGACCGAAGTATAATGGTCCTGTATCGCCACCTTGTGGTTATTATGAGCATATTCGATTGGAATTTCACTGCTATTCTTACTGTCTCAAACGGAAAACCTATTTTTTGTTATGGATATTACTAATCTGAGATTCAAGGTCAGTTAATGTTGGAACACGATTAAAATGATAAGTGAATGGTATGCATTATAGACGGGAGTATATCTATGATATGTGATGTCTGTATGCAGTTTGTATAATAACATATACAAGAACATGATACTGCTTGAAATGTACAACATATATATATACAGTATATAGATTATTCAGAGCGAGTGAAACTCGCATACAAGCGACATTCAAACGTAATCAGCTCAAGCTTTAATGCTGAAGCGAACCCACACAATAAACTGAGGAATCCTGTAGGTCACATAAAGCTTTACCCAAAGACAACTACTGTACTATGTACCACGTTTTCAAAACAATATGAACCTATCGCTCAAATATGGATGATGAAAGGGAAAGGGGTTTAATACATCTTTTAAAAGCGACCATGTCTCCAAAACCAACCACAGTCCTTACAAAAGATAATAATATCCAATTTTAGCTCTCCAAATGGAGCCGGGGCCACTCGATATCGCGCGTATGTTTACAGTAAACGAAAGGGATGTGAGACTTACAAGGTTGCTGCGAGAATAGATCAGGATATCTGAAGTCAGAACAAAGGAGAGTTGTTTTAGGATGAAAACCATTTAAAAGTGTAAAGCTACCAAGAAATAGCGCTAAGCCTACACGTTTCGAGAGCCAATGCTATTGTCTGCGAACGAGTGCTTCAAAGTGTGGTTTTTCAGATAAAGTCCAGGTACTCCTAAAGCCTACGCAGGACTGCATTGAAGAGTTATTGAGAATTTTATGATTTCAACCTATTGTTGATGGTTCGAAAGCAAGACAAATAAAGTCTCGTTCACTTATCCCAAGATTGAGCTCCATAAATCAGAATATATGTTAAAATAATGAAATAAGCCTTGAACTTTGAAATGCTAGCAGCTAGTATTCTAATGATTTAACCGTTTTTTTTGCAAATTTATCATTTGTAGAATTCTCCGAAGTATTTTAACAATGAAAGATTAAGACTAGATCAGTTATGTATTCTAACATAAAACGCAGAGTATCCAAGACCAAAAACGGAACGTACAAAAGAAATGATTGGTATTTGGATTTCGAACGACTGCCATGGATGGAATGGATGGATTTAAGTAAGCATATCATAATATATTTGCGGGTCCACGCCAGATTTACGTTGTTCAAAACCAAATGGTTGGACAGATTTGAAGCAAATCATAATATATTTGCGGGTCCACGCCAGATTTACGTTGTTCAAAACCAAATGGTTGGACAGATTTGAAGCAAATTTGGCGTGGTTATATAGGGTATTCCAGCACAGGTCGTGGTGGCAATTTTTTCAAGAGATGCCTCGGAGCATGGGCACGCACAGGGACGGACCTAACACTCCCAATGGCTGGGTAAACATTACTTAAGTCCTTCAGAAGCTTACCTCGGGTTTATATGCCAGTATAATAATATAACTAACCTTATACCCCTACTCTATATACTTATATATACGGTATAAAAGTACCAATTGCCACATTGTACGATATTTTTAAATAAAAGTACCGTATGCTGGGGTGTTGAAAGGTCAGAAAAATAATAATCAGTTCTATTTGAGAAGATATTCCAATCCCTAAATGTAACATAATTATACGCCACCCCGAAACCCAAGCGTGAAACGTTAGTAATCCCAAAAGAATGATTATAATTTTCATGATATGAACTCTAATAACACACCGTTGCAAGACCTAGTTATAGATACAAAATATGCCAGTTCAGTTTAAATCTCATCCTAATAGATAAGTTATGAACGACTTAATGAGATACTACTATAGTAACTATTACCTCGTATACAGAACCACTCCGAAAAGGACAAAGAGAATCTCTACGACTACTGTACCCAATACTTCTACAGGAAATTAACATTGCGAAACCATCCAAGCTACTACATTACTTGGTCGGCAAAGGCGTACTCTACTGGCAAGATGTTATCGTTATACAGCATAACAGGCAAACGGACCTGGAAATGAACGCGTAAGCTAGCAAACAAGCTATAAAAATAGCATTTCAAGACAACTCATATTACTTACGTAACGTGTATATATTGGATTATGCCAATGCACGTTACATAAGACATTCGACATAGCCCACTGACGCAGTAAACGGAGCTAATGAACTATAGGAGATAGATAAGGCACAATAGGACCTCTAGTTTTTGCTTTTCTGTAATGCAGTTTGCAACAAAATTTATTTAGACCGTTCTTGAGAATAATGCTGACCCGTGGCGATGACGGTTTTTACGCGTTTCTTGAAGCTCTGCGCTCTAGACAAGGCGCATGGCAAGGATACTTGGCGGATATGATTGAAATGAAATTCAATCCACAAATAATTCGGGGTAATCGACAAAAATGCTATCGGTAAAGTAACCAACTATCCTATAATGACGAATCACGATATTTTCTGTAGACCTTCTCGACATTTTAAAAATCGTCTGCCACGACTTGGTACAAATAATGCCCTCCGGCTGGTCCGCACTACCGCGAGCCCTGGGACTATCAGCGGCAGGAATTGAAAAGGTAAGAATAAAGAAATTATATTTAACTTTAAATACAGATTTAGTACATTCTACTACATTCCAGTCTCGAAGGCAGAATCGTCTGCTCGTGAACCAAGCTCTGCATTCACTATTGCTCTGGTGCGGCCACAGAGAGAACAAGGAGGCGATATTAAATGAACTGCTAGTAGGGCTGATGAAAATACACAGGATGGACATTGCCGGTAAGAATCACAAGAACTTTAACTCAAGCATAATCAAAATATATATATATCACTTAGTGTACAGAACATATGTGTTTTTAATGCAGGAAATGTATGCTACAGTACCCCAACGTTAATTCGTAATGCTTGTGGCTCTAGGCCTCACGACTTACGTAAATGTAAGACCTATAGGCAGTGCTACTATCTACCTGGACCGATAAATAAGCACGTGAGGAAAACATCTTACTAAAAACAAAATCAAACGAGAAAGATGAAATCACTTATGATATTTTCCATCAGAAATAATCTGCTTCAGCATTTTCTCTTTGAAAATCATCTCGTGCATGCCGATAGTCGTAACCAACATATGTGATTAGATACTTTCTACGTCTAATAAGACAAACTAGGCTCGCAAATAAAAAATAAGCACGTTTCTTAGAAAATAAGCAGAAATGTCAGAAATAAGCACAATCTGTCAGCCCTGTATAGAGACGATAGGACTCCGGTTATTTTTAAATCGTAAAAGTTTTTCCGACTATATTACGACTTAAGAAGCAATACCACTTATGAACAATGCTGGTTATGAGTCAACGTTGGCACAGACAAGGGGGCACACCAACTGCAAGATGGAGAACAGTTGTTTTACAATTCCTTGTAAACTATTTATTAATATACACAGATACTGTACTCAGTGCCGAGAGTGCGTCATTCCGATTAAAGAAAATTACGACTTATGTGGTTTACTGTACAGTATATATCTATATTTTTCACAGAGAGCATAATCCTTTTGGTCGACATGGTACACACATTACAAAAGGGAAAGATATTTTCATGTACACGGGACGCAGAGCTTGATTCAGAAGGCTCTGAACAAGAGAGAATCGAAAGAGAACTTAGGGAGGTGGAAGAAAAAGACAGGCATACTCCGGGCGTAGAATCTGGAATATCACTTCCAGCAGAGGAGGTAAGACTTTAATAGTTAGGGAATAAATAATGTCGAGTTAATGGCAAAGGAACTATGCTGGTCTTGCGAGTACGGGGTTCCGTCAGGGCGCCGGGCTTCGCTTGGATAATTGCTTAAACAATTTCTATTTCATTTGCACCAGCTTTATTTATATTAACAGAAATCTTCTTTTATTCTATAGGATTCTGAGGTCTTTGAACTCAGTCGTTCGAACTCCCTGCAATCCGGTCATGTGAATAACTCGCTTGCTCCACGAGCAAGTTGGATTAAAGGTAGTAAACATGAATTTTAAATAAGCGGGAAAATATTTATCCGCAATTCAACCATTTCAGGGCACGGAAGAAGCCTTAGAAGCGCCGATTCCGGGTTTGTATCACCGTCGCCATCGTACGGCCACAATCGCCAATCGGTGTCTCCCGAACCACATGGCCTCGGTCGTCCAAAAGTAAAACCGCGATCGCCTCGTGCGGCGAAAAGTCGAATAAACGGCTCGTACCCAAAGACGAAAACCCTAACGAGCATTTCAGCCACGCAGGCTTACAACAGGTAAAATAGTAGTAATTTTGGAAATACAGAAAAGTTTACATATAAATCCACATCGCTGTCAAGTCTCTCTGGAATTAGAATTCGAACAAAGGGAAGATCGAGTCTCAAGAATGTGTAGTGACACAGCGATGAAAGCCCGGGTGCTATGTGCCAAGTGTTTATGCTATAATAGCGACATATCACACAGAGTACTGAACTGTACTTGATATAAGGAATCAGAATCTCATTAAACCGCGGACAGGTGTTCCCGAGTACGCAAGTTTTCAATACAATACTCTATAGTCTATAATAAATACACACACCTCAAATATTTGATCTAAGTAAACCCTAAGTAGTTCGATGAAAGGCAATACTCTGCAAAACGTTTATCTGATTTTGTATTCTTTCTTCTATGCTGTACGATACGGCAGTACTCTGCTTAACGTTCCGAATATGGAATATGTTTACGGAAATAAATCGCCAAGCGAATCAGAGTTAAACAGTGTCAATTTAACATGAGCATATACGAGATAATTACTGGCGTTTCTTGTAAATAAGCCCTTGTTTGCACTAATCAACAGGAAGTTGATTTATTTGATTTGCAAGGGAACCAAATCGATTTTTGTATGCCAGTCACTAGTATATAGTCGATGTGAACTGCAAGTGCAGCCCGCCGTCTAATCCGGTTAAGTGTGTTTGCCCCGAATAAACTCAGTATATTCGCTATAGAGATGGGACTTAAGATACTTTCAATCACCGATTGAAAACTTATTTAGCTTATTGCTCAGTACCCTGTATTTTTAATATTAACTTTACAAACCCACATTTACTTCTACAGGGTGCAGAAAGGTCGCGTATACAACTACGGACTGAGCCCTAGAGGAAAAAGCAACGCTTGGGAGAATAGAACGCCGACAATACTGCAAACCGACTACGTGGTACATCCGAACCACGACAACATGTTCATGGATTACCTTGTGTATCAATAAGAAACTTTGCTAATACTGTACTGTATATATCCATACTATAAAACACAATACGATTTAACAGACTATGTCGAAGAGTTTAGCTTTATAATAGCAGATAAGAGTTCTATTGCTACAGTAGGAGTTTCCTATTTCATAAATCTGCCTTTATCTGTATTCCACGTAACGAAATCCTTGGATATGGCTAATTCAATAAATAACAAAACTTTATTCTACTGAAATCAATGGGCATAAATTTCACGAACATAGCTCCGGTCAGACAAGCGATTCTAACAAGATACGTATGCAGTATACCTAGGATGATTACGAATTCAATATACAATTATCCGCATCCCGTTTATCAGAATCCTTGCGCAAGCAGATCATGTATTTGTATACAAAGTGATTGCGCTGTCCGTCTTATGTATCTCACATCATTGGATTGTGGTAGTGTGTGGTTTTCTGATAAAAATATTACTTTATGTTCAATGCAGCAAAACAAGTCCTAGTAATGGCAGTTGCAGGCAAAAAAATACATGGAGAGAAACAAAAGATTATTAGAACATGGAAAACAGGAGATGTTTTCTGGTTTGTCCACTAGGATGATGCCATATTTTTAGTCTGGACATAGTGATAATTAAAAATCTATACTATTATTCTGCTAAGCTTTACATTGGTTCACGCACTCTGTACGAACGCAATGCTTGTTGCTTTAGTGTCTTAGTCCAGTCCCAAAAATATGGACGAAGATTCACAAGGAAGAGAATTAAGAATGTTACAGGTAAAAGCTGAGAGAAGAATATTTGTATGATATAATGCAGCAAGAAAGACTCTCGAGAAGAAGCGTCTCAACACACATGCATTCAACAAGTTAAAATCAATTGAAACAAATATTCATGCAAATGAGGGGCAAGAGTACACAGCATACAGAAACCAATGAACCGAGAATGGGAACATAGCAATGAAGATTCATGATTTGACAGCTAGATAAGTTTCAAAATGAGTCAGTTCCAAGTAGACCAGATAAAAGTTATCATAATATCTGATGTATAATATTGATTGAGAGTACTATGCCATATAATTATTGTTAATACTGTATAAAGAAACTCTTGTTAATAAATTTACGACGTCTTACATCCTAATCCACAATAAACCACTTCTAGATTATTTAATTCATCATTACTACCAGTAGTTCACACTATCCAACGAAATAGTCCAACATTACAGCTTCTGGTACTGGATATTCGATAGGTACACTTACAGAGTCTTTTACTTATTTATCTCATTAATCTCGTAAGCATCAAATAATACAGAAACAATAGATTATGGTCCTCAAACTGAGTGATGAAGATGATGAATCTGGCCTGCAGCTGCTAGTGCCTCATAACATATCTCCTAGTAACCCAGTATCGAAGCGCTTCGATTAACGAATTACCATACGAATGCGTTTCCGGAACGTAACCCATTCTTGAATCATAAAAGTGGCAGACTACAGAATTCCTGAACAAAGCAAGCCTAAAGAACCATAATCACTAGCTACTTTCCAACTAAATGCGTTATGCCATTAACATCTTTAACACACACTGACCAACTACGAAACAATCTAGTTAAGAGCGTAATGACTATTGTTGATTAAACAAGCGGAAAATTTTAGCCTCGAGCTGCATGCAACTTTAAAAAAGAACAGCACTTACTTTATCAGGTGACCGGATCACTGGCAGATGTATCCATCTCATTCTCGCTCAGCTTTTTCATATATCTGTCCAATTCATCCTCAGAATCTTTCTTTGTGTTATCAACAGCACTCGAGGAAGGTTCTTCTTCCTCAAAATATTCTTCTTCCTTATCTCTTGCCATTTGCTCCAAATCATCATAATCAGTATTTTCATCCACATCACTAAATGAAAATAAAAATTCAACCATCTATGTAGTAATAAGTATGAAAGTTTGTCAGTTCGTTTGTCTTGAAACAACGTATCTTTATCAAATTGGGCACGAATGTCTCGATGCATCCGAGATGGAATCCTATGGGCACTAAACTAACAAACATGATAAAAGCTTATCCGGGCAGAGCAGGTCGCTCAGCTAGCGACTATATATACTGTGCATTATTTGAATCCTTCAAAGTCAGAGCTTGGAAGCTTCCCCTGATTTTGGTTGCCTTAATACTTTACATTTTACAGAAAACCAGGTATGAATACTAACTTATTCCAGAGCTGGAGCAACTGCCTAAGAGAACATGAAAGTATCAAAGGTGGATTGTTATCAAAGATAAAATGATGCATGGTGTATAACTTACATGTATTCAAAATTTTTGTCACGACCTTCGAGGAAACTGTCATACATTCTTGACTGGAATTCCTCATACATATGATAACTTTCTTCTTCGGACAATTCTAGAAACCAATAACAAAATTATTATTACCTGCATACGTGAGATAAAATTAGGTCCTAGTGTTTTTTAATCTGGAGAATACTTTGGATATGCCACAGCTCTAAACATAAAGTACAAACATACTTGGTATTTCGCTTCCTTCATCATCACTGTCCGAGTCAAACTCCTCCTCGGTCGCACCACTATTTTCTCTCTCCTCTCGTTTCATCATGACATCCATGAAAAAAGATGCAAGGGTGGGAGGAGGTTTACCATACATTCGTGCCATTTGCTTTTCCTTCTTTTCTTCAGTAGTCAGAAACCTAACAAATATAATAGTTGGAAAACATCTATACAAATATCGAGAAAAGTAAAAAAATTATCCCACAGCTACTTGTTCAAGACTGCCATGCCATTTCTATTACTATTTTTCGTTTATGTGGTCGTGAGTACAGATGGCGCAAGTCGACGAGTGCATGTATACCATCTTGTGAATACCTTCTTATTACACATACCTGCCAACGTATTGTTCATACAACTGTGGATTTCTCTTTTCCATTTCACTCTCACTGAAATAATCACCATTTTTCTTCATCGCTTCCATGGCACGAAACCTCCTGTTTTTCACTTCCGCCGATAGGTAACGACTGTCGATCGTTTGTCGACATTCGAGATTTTTTCTTTCACATATTTTCTGTATGTAGTACGTCATTTCTTCACTGTTTTGAACATTGTTGAAGCATACGATTTCGCTTAGTGTTATGAAAGGGTAGCATGACTGCACAAATTTTAGAGGACTCTCCTGCAGACATTGTTTGAGTTGTTCAAATTTTTCTTCATGTGACAATTCAGTCTGTTTTTCATCTTCGTTCTCGGGTTTGGGCTTTGTCGGCAGTTTAACTTCAGGAATACCTAAGCCATAAAAAATTGACATGTATAAAGAGAAACAGGAAGACATAATATTTTTGAGCCCTTTTCTGACTAGAATCTGTGAACTATAATTCAGTGAATTGAATTTACTATTTTATTATATGCGGACATGTTTATGTTTAAATTTACCGGCAAGTCTCTTGCACATCCTTTCCATGGAATTTAGATGCTGTTGGTCATCCATACTTAAATTACAAGAGGTAAACAGATACAGTTAACATCGATGCATACCACATGCTAGTTTTGTATTGCAGTATAGTAACCTTTAACCCCTGAATATTCAATTTCTACAAGGAGAACTGTGAAGCAATATAATTAGAACTCCCGTAAAACGGGTGTATTGCAATTGTTCGATTAATATATGCGAGATGGCACGTGAACGTTGCGATAATGCAAATTCTGAAATAACTCCGCCAGCAAGTTATATTGAAATNAGAGAATCACATTGAAATAATAGAACAGGGCAACGTTCAACTTTTATCAGAATATGATGTTGTTATTACTCATGAAAGAATAAGTGAACAAGTGAATTTTAGACCTTTGCAACCTAACCTATGTTAGCTGTATGTCGTAGACTCGGCATGAAATGTGAATATTTAAACATCATACCTACCGTAGAAGAGATGAGAACACCCGATCATTCCAGAAATATCACTGCTGTTGGGAATTGCTTTTTCAGATCGTTTCGCACGCTCTTTCTGGAACTGTAAGAAATTACACACTTGTGAAATTTGAAATACTGAAATATTTGAAATGTAATGAAAGCGTCCAATGATATGGTGACAGTAAAGTGATCATGTTTCTGATTGTAACTTTGTATGACAAAGATCACAAGATTTTCTTGAAAAAGCAAGTCCAAAATTATATTTCCTGCTTGCAAGTCTGCTGTTTTACCTGTTCCTGA
>QXVX01003345.1:0-40802 GCA_013436065.1 Halocynthia aurantium
CCTACATCTCGCTTCTGGTCTTCTACCTCTTTAAGCTTGAAGGCTTAGCAGATTGCTCCCTACCTGATAGTGGTCAACCTCACGCCCAAAGAAACAGGATTATATAACAGATATGCAACCACAGTAGACTAACTTCTTTTTGATTCTTCGGTACTGAAGGCAGTTCATCTTGGCCGGAGGATGAGGCTGGAGTGCGAGAACTTTTTGCGGCTATCTTTTCTTCTTGTTCTATACTGCTGCTTAGAACTGTGTGCAACTTGTCAGCGCTGTTGACACCGAGCTGTAAAATGTACCTCAATGTATAAATAGCTTGAAAACTATGACCCATTTCTGAACGGAAAAGGCATAAAAAAGCCAACTCCGCTCATAAAGGAAATCACAAAAACTTACTTGTTTCGCCAGCAGTATTCGCCTTCGCTTCTGTTTCTCACGAATGTGTTCCAAGCGTCTACTAGAATCGGTCTCATTCACTCGTTTGCTCATTTGAATCGCTTTTTCACCTAACATGTAAAATAAGAAACTTAGTACGCAATACCTTATAATGAATTGATAGTACTTTGCCATCTAGCGGTTGGAAGTTTTTACTCCAATAAACGATTATAAATGACCCAACAGTGACATCTAGCGGTTGAAATGTTCTACAACGTTTATAAATGAACTTGCTGTGCATATGAGGCTTATATGTATAGATTCGCCGTCTGCGGATGGGTTTATAAGGCTTGTATTCATTGAAAATGGGCGTAGTTTGGTTTTGTTCGTGTTGAAACTCATAGTCTCCCACTTGAGAAACCTGATTTCAACTTCTTCTGAGTTATTCAGATAGCGATCGATTTGTAACGCAATTGGTAACAAGTTGCTAAGAGCTACTATGTTTACAAACAGGTAGCTGAAATATTGTGCATGGTATAAACGAGAGAAAGCATCTTCCTCGACGGTAGTTACTAGCATATTTCCAAGATAACATCGCTTAGTTTCATTAAAAAGAACGGAAACGTAGAAGAGGGTGTGTGTGACGTGTCTACATTCAATCAGAAGTCCGTGCTGTTCAAATGTCAGTCGTAATAACCATGCCAGAGACTGTACGAACGACGATATTCCACCCTGGAGCTATATGGTGTATTATAATATGCTTATCAATATGTCATGGTAAGTCATTGCAATTTTTTCGCATAGAAAATTCAGGCCACAGCAATTTAAGCGCTATGAGTTAAAATCTAAGTGGCAACACGAATTACGTAGCTTAGCATTAGCCAATGATATTATATTATTTTAAATTAAATATACCAAAAACTGTTCTATAGCACTCCATTGTTTGATAGTTCATTATTGAGATAGTTAAGCAAGTGTCTGCTCGTTTTTGTACACAGGTTTATTGTGCTATGAATGCAACAACGCAAAAGACCACGATCACTGTCGTAGAATTGGAAGAATTCGACGGTGCGAAAAAAATCAAGTACTGCTGTTAGTTGTTGCCCGCCTTATCCCACTGAAACTTACATAGCATACGCTTCGTGAGAACTCAGATTCGTTAAAATCACTGAAATTTGATTCTTTGCCACGTATGCCACAACGGCGCACTGGAAGTTCTTCATCCGTTATCGTAACATAAGAAATTATCATCAGTATTCACTGTCGTAACAGTAGCCTCTTGCACGTAGAATGTGTGACGAAGATTATTTAATCGCACCTTCCGATCCGTTAAAAAGTTATAATGGAAGAAATCGCTAGTTTCAATTTGCTTATCTAATGAATGTTTACTGTTTCAGGAATCTTGCCAAACCACAGAGCGTATAGATAACGTTCAGGGTTCCAAAGTAAAAATTACGAAAAGGTGCAAGCAGGCGCGAGCATGCGAAGTAAATTATCAACAAAACAACTACACGAAACCGGAGCCTCAATGTCGATATTTCAAAACTATATCGGTATGCAGGTGTTGCTGCATCACAGACTTTTGTAACCAGGACACCGATACATGCACTGGAGGTATTTATTTCATACCATTCCTAAAATAGACTGTGAAAGCGGCCTTTGTTTCCCAACTATCTCCGCTTCGTTGTAATCGAGAACAACAACCAATGAAATCAAGCGAGTCCCTGCTACGAACACGTTTCAAAAATACTATATATAACATATTCTTTTATTATTTCATATACAAGCAGTTACGAATCCGAAGCTTTTGAAAGAGACACGCGACCCGGACAGGTATTGTCCAAATGTAACCGATTTTAATGACGGTGAAGTAACTTGCGATAAGGGAAACACTCCTGGTTCTGTCTGCCAGTTTCGATGCTCTACGTTTTACGACCTCCATGGCAGTACCTCTATAACCTGCCAGTTTAAGGATGGGAAGGCGGGTTGGTCGGATAAGCCACCTTGCTGTGCCAGTAAGTATAGAAATACTTAAGTCTGCCTTAGGCAAATTGTCCCTACGTTATTACCTCTATCATATTGCTATTTTCAAATATTTCGGTGGTATGGCGTAGCGTGGCTGCGTACTAAGAAGTAAAGATATTGTAATTTCCAATCTAATAGACTGATGGCATAGCCATTTTACACAACAAGCTGTAGTTCAAATCATCTTCACATATATACTCTCCATTGTTTTGACTTTGACTTTGACCCACACAACATAAACAAACGTCATAAAGTTCAAGCGCGCGTATTTTCTCCCTTCTCAAAAAGGAATGTGACAAATAAATACATTGGCTCCTCATACACTGCACGACCGTTACGTATGTTCTAAATCTAGACTTCGACTTGGAGTTATGTTAATATTGCAATTAGCGGCCTCGCCGCGATACTTTGTTAACCAGTAAAATAAACATCGAAGCCTATAATGCACAGTTCGGACGAACGGTTCGTTCGGACAATTCAACGAACGGTCTGTAACGGATTGAGTACGAAGTATGAGGCACCACTGTACTGTAGATACGTACTGTAATTTTATTTAACTTCAGAACCGTGTCCACCACATGCAAGCATGGACCTCATAATTGCAATGGATGTATCGTCTCAAAGTAGCAAAAACGCTAACGACATGATAGAATTCGTCAAAACTTTAATAAGGTGAGCTCATGTGTAAACAAAGAGCACGACCTTTGGCTTTTGTTTGTGACAAGATTTGCCTCGAAAATTACGTATTCGTTTACAAGTCCGTTCAAAATGGGTTCAGCGGAGAGTCGCATCGGCGTTGTTGCGTTCCACGAAAAGGTGATCGCTGATAATGAGATACTGTTGTCCATGTATAACAAGACTGATGACCTGCTTCGCGCTATCGATAACATAAAACTCGACAACTCCCCATCAGGTATATTATCCAATTATTTTTCCTCGCAAAACTTGTAATTCATGATACAATCTCGAACAAAAATTGCTTTAGGCTATTATCATGTCAAGTGCAGTATTGCAACGATACGCTGTAAGAATATCTTGTGTGAACTTTTACCATAGGAACTCGCACAGGGCAAGTGTTAGACCACGTCAACAGCGTTTCCCTCAAGCCGGCCAATGGAAATCGTAAAAATATACGGGATGTGCTTCTACTCATCACGACTGGCAAGCCGGTCGAGGAAAAAAAGGATCCGATCACGACCGCAAAGCTAATGAGAGATAATGGCGTACAGGTATCAAACATAGGATCACTAAAAATTACTGGAATTGAGTCGAAAGATAAATAAAACGTTGTTAAAAGTAGCCATTAAAAACAAAGAATTCCAAACGCGATAATTCCAGCTAATCTAATTAACGATAGAAAATCTTTCAATTTCGAGTTCTTTCTATCGTGATGGGTTGCGAAACCAAGACAGAAATATTGACATAATAACTGGTATTTATAGCACACGAGGTTACATTAATTACAAATGCTTTCGTTAGACGCCAAATGCGTAGAATTCTTCACTGGAATGCATTCGTTTTCGACTTCCGAATTACTACTGACACCATGCGGCTGATACAGTTTAGAATTGTGAAATACATGTGTAATATCATAGATATTCAAATTCGTTATGGACAACGCCATATTACATATCTGATCAGTTAATATCAATAACTAAGAACACGTACAGAGTGACAAAAAAATCTCGCAAGTTTATCACGCGATTGCAAAAACAAACAAATTTGATAAAAATGTAACACTTCCTCTATTGCCTCAATGTTATAATGATGTAACTGAAATTTTAGTATGGTCTCTAGAAAGCCTCATGGTTTTGGCAATCTTAACTGCTGTCTTTAGGTAATTACTGTCGGTCTTGGGAAGCGGGTGGACACGATAAAATTGAGAGAAACTGCTGGAAATTCCAGAGAGGTAACGTTGAAAAAACTTCCTTTACAGTATAATTTAGAATATCGATTTTAATAATGAGACACGATTGTGTAATTTTCTAGGCAATTGGGGTTCTCGAAGATCTTGAAGAAATCCAAAAGGGGCATGTTAGTAAAACAATTTTGGATGTCGTCTGTGGAAATACATGCGAACGGGATTTGGAATGAAAATGCCATTTTTTATACTTGATTTCATCTTTGCTATCCAACATGAAAACCAAAAACTTACTGTACTGAATGAAAAATCAAGTATCCTATATTAGATACAGGTTTACTATTACTTCTAGTACTGTTTCATAAACTGGGAATGACGTGATTAGTTTTATTGTTATTCATCTACATTCTACTTATATACATATATTTTGGTTATCCAGAGAGGCATACAGCGATACCACATATATTCTTAACGAAATATCTGATAAAAGACATAGATCATCAAAAGAAATCGTCTCGTCAGTTATTTATTGACCGCGTGGTGAATGACAAACAGGACAGCTAGGTAATCGACCAAACAAACAATACTTAGAAACAAAATTCACCACCGCTACAACTGTACAGTGACTGAGCAAATCATAAAACCTACAAAATACCGTTTTAGTGTAACAGTAATCTATTTACATCGGAAATAATCTCGTCTTAATTAACAGCTATATACAGAGATAATGCAAGAGAAATTCTGCTCATTCAAGAGGAGTTTTATAATAAAAGGCAATTGGTTTCTGTTGTAGCAGGCGTAACCTGGACCAGGAGTCTATGTGAAGATGTAGATTTTTCATAAATAACACAGAAGAGGGTACGGAGAAAACTTTAAGCCGAATTAGCCAACACGATATTTTCTGATGGGTGTATATATCTGTTTATGCATTTTTACACTTCACCCATGGCAGCATAATAAATTGTACGATACCACTGCACTCTTGCGTGCACCTATATGACGACTGAGGGTAGCGTGCCAAAATTGCAGTGGATATACATCTCCAACATAGGATATGAAAATTGGCAATTTCATCAATAATTCAAAGTTATGTGATAACCAATAAAAAACAAAGCAATGCATTTTGTCGTGATCCATCACATTTCTTAAATCATATAATCATTAATAACTATAATTGCTGGCGATAATAATTTATAATGTATTTTTACTTACATTGAAAGATTTGAATAAACACACAAGAAAAGAACAGTATAACTGTTCAGTTGACTATGATATTATATACAGATCATTTGATCCTTCGTTCTATTCAAAGGATTATTTTCTGTTAGGTAAAAGCAGGTCAGTTGCAATAGCGAAGCAAGGTTGAAAACCATTTGGTGCATGTTTGTGGCATTGAATGAAACACCATAAAATTTGTTTACAAGAAATAATATATTTAGTAAAGGAACTAGACGATCGGCTAACACATAAAATAACCTAATGAGAGAAGTATTGAGAACAGTAATTATTCTATAGAAATGAACTTTATAAAACACTGCACTCAGGCAGTTGTTCAAACCTATAGTGTAGAAAAACAGAGAAATAAGTTGTGACAGCGAAATAAAATCTGATACCATTTGGGAATCTATCGTCTTCTCTTACCATTAACACTGATAATGTTCATTTTGCGTTCAGAACGACAAAGTCTTATCTCAGGATAAGAAAATTACTTCAACAAATCATAACAGGAGATATTCATAGATTTACACAATACAAAAAATGGGGCAAATGTTAAGTGTATCAAGAACTTCGAATATAATACTACAATCAAGTTTTCAGTAAGTAATCACGCGTCAATTTGCTGCTTTTAAATATGGAACTTTTATCAATACCTTATATTAATTACCCTATTTTCAAGCAAGGAACAGAAGTAACCCTTACCTATTATCATCTGGCTGATGTATAATAATATATCGGAGGCACTCAGCCTGTACTAAATCAAACACAAGTATAGAAAATTACGAATGGATGGCCATTTGCAAACTCCCCAGAAGGTAGACATTGCATAAGCCTACATGGTCATAGGTTACCATACATGTACAGTGTGCTCGATATAGATGCCAAAATATTCCTAGATGACAATTCAAAATAAGGGAGATATTGAAGAAACCTGGAATCGTGAGGGGATGAATGAGACTAGGGAGTCGAGAACAACTGTTCTGCATCTTACCCAAAAATGAACTGAAGGGTACAGGGTACAAGTGACAGTGGAATTGGGTATTTTAAATAAAATTACAATAAAGAAAATTCATGATTATGTCTATCCTAATTTAAAAGACCTAATCTCTTTCTATGCAGTCTGCAAAGCACATGGCATGAATCTAATAATTAGGCAGTCAGGGACGCAAGCGAAGCAACAACGTGAGTGTCATGAGTTGTCCACACATCACCACTTTCATCTAGGGTTTCAATTGAACTCAGGAAATGCCGTCCAGAATATCCACCCACAGCAAAGAGCAAGCCGTTCAACTGTCAGGGAAATGTGAATAAATTTTTTTTGATTTATGTAACTGATTTTTGACTAAGTAAGGTTTATTCATTTGTACATTTTAACAGGGCGAAACTGTCTCTATATATATATTCATAGAGAACTGCCAGCTTCACATCTTGAAATATATATAAAACAGCATGCAACTTTTTTGAATCTACTTATCCTGCCCCTACTTATATTACCCGTAATAAAATCACAGTACTCACAGAAACAAGACCAACATTGCTCCTTGGCAACGTCAAGCTAAATTTAACAACTGTCCAGGAATCGGTCACTGGCGAGTACTCTTCCATCGACGACCAGAAAGAACCACCGTCCGAACCACCGATGCAATACAGTTTGTCTATAAAGAAGATTCCAGAATTCCATTAACACAGTATCTTTATTTATTCACATGGATAGATATTTCTATCATACCCATTTGGGTTGTCAATCCAGCACCACGCCTAGGCACCTTCAACGGCGCGACAAAAAACCATTTCTCTCCATCGTAGCATTCTACTGTAGTCAAGCTGGTCCAGCCATCTGTTCCTCCGACACAATATAAAAGGTCATTGAGGACTGATGCTCCTGCCAAACTGCGGCCTAAAAGACGGGTGTTTCTTGTAAATATACAAAATATTCCTATAGCACTGTCAATAATTTATGCTATCTGGTTATCTAGTTTACATACCAGTATTCAATGGGGCAATTTGACACCACACCTCGGTTTTCGGATTAAACTTATGGCATATTTTCAAACCAGCCACTCCTGTTGTCTGCTGCACTCCACCAATGCAGTACAAGCATCCTCTTAACACAGCCACCTGAGAAATTCAATAGTATTGACTTATTATAAACAACTGAATGGAAATTTCCTGTAAGTAAAATCATACCCCAGCTCCAGAACATCTCATAGGTAGAGAAGGTGCAGTAGTCCATCTGTCTAAGACAGGATCATACTTTTCCATGGAGGACTGGTCCTTTGAGCCTGTTGATCCACCAACGGCATAGATCTGCCCATGGAGAACAGCAGCAGAAAACCTTGCTCTTTTTTCAGCCATGCGAGCCAGAGGACTCCATCGGTTGGCGCTAGGGTCGTAACATTCGACCGTATCTAAGCATTCAGATTGATTGTATCCTCCTATGTAAAAAAACAAAGTCCGTAATGTGAGAATACTGCATTATTGATAAGGTAATTTTTGCATTAGCAAAAACAGTCAATTACCAAGAGCATATATTTTTCCATTCAAAACCGTCACGCCAGCAGCGCATCTGACACATGTCAAGTGCGAAAGCTCGGTTACCGATCCCACAGACGAGGTGCATGAGTGAGACGAAGACGAGGAAGCTGAAACGCAGCTGCTCGTACTACCGTTTCTGAAATAAGGTGTCATAAATCAATTGATCTGGAAAAACATACAAATGAGATAGCACAGGCACTAGCGAAGTGTCTGTAGCCATACAATTTTGTGAATGTAATCTAAGACAAACAACGAAAAGCCACTGTTAGCAAGTGCATAATTAAACACAAAAACCAACCCCAGACGAAAGAAACAGCTTAAAAAAATATTTTTATATACAGGTGTGTGAATGATAAATTTTTTTGTGATCAATTCTTCATTTATTTACTTCCAGCCTAAACTAATAGAAATTTAGAATATAAATGGTAGGCTTACAACACCTTAAAGCAATGGTTCTTAAGTGGATGGGAGAGCAGGAGATGCAAAGCAAAGCACCTTTCTACAACAATTGTATCAATTTTATAAAGATATAAACTTTCCAGCACTGTAGCCAACTTGAATAGTCACAACCAAAATCATGTATGATTTTGTCTCATTTCAGTAACAAATGTACATTGTACTTTCGGTGTTTTTTATGGAAATTCGGAGATACTGAAAAATAGTGAGATCATATTAGGTATACAACCACTTGAATACGTTAAGAACCACTGCCAAAGAGTATTCTACATATAAAGACGTCTGAAGGGACACTCCACAAATCAAAATGGAAATCATATATCATGGAGGAAATACAATTTGAAATACGGAGTGATCATCCGACGCCTTTATGAAAATATTGTGACTTGACAAGACAAATGCACTTGAGCATAATCACACAGAAGACAAGAACCAGTGAAAGAATTAGATTGCAATCAATATCACTGATAAAAATTCATCAAAACTGGATAAATTACAACATCCTGGTGTGAGTGTGCATTCGCCGAGGAATCACTGAACCTCTACATATCTCACAACCCCTACTACGACAGACACTGTCATTACCCTGTATTGAAGTTCGGTACTGAGCTCATGTTGCTTGTCAGATGAAGGCATAAGGTTGAAAGTACGTCGCCAAGGCAACAAAGCATGATCACATGATCTAAATACGAAACACCATAGTTCCACATCAACCTAATCTAAGGAGAATAAGCAGACCCTTGGACCTGTCGCTCTACCTGTGGTGGGCATGGACGCTATGATGTTCCACTGTCCGTCCACTTTGCAGCAGCTAGGGCCGCTGCTTTTGGTCGATGAAAGTGAATCTTCAGACAACGACCGTGTAAGCCCTATTGAATTGTTGTTGTGATTATCAGAATTCACAGGTCTTCTCTCCTATGGGGAAAAGATTTGTCAGTGATTGTGGGCATCATCTTTATATCAGTACTTAATTTCATAGAGAGAAGTGCATCGGAGCATGAATTATGAAGAACGTTTACTAGCAAAATGAACTCATTAGCCAAGGACGTCTGACAACATCTATCAATAATTAAATTACATTTAGCCAGCAACGGTATTCCTATGGGCAACTACTGCACTGGAAGTTATATTTGGTATTGCATTACGTCCTTGAAATTTATATGCTGAATACAAGTGATTAATTCTTTTCAGAGTATGTGAGGAATTTCATACCTGATTACTTGGATCTACCATATTTGGTAGGTAGTCACCTACAGCGATCAGCTCCTCAACTGTCAGTCTCTGAATCTACATATGTAGAACAATTATAACAAACATATTGTTCCGGATTCAGATTGTTTTTCGCTTGGTATAAAATCATTTCACCTGTTCTGTAAGATCTTCCATGTAACTATCTCCCTTCAACTGGATCATTTTTTTTACCCATCCCATAGCCAGTTGGCTCAGAACATTACTGTCATGTGGGATGACTTGAAAACTAGATTCGGCAATAAATTTCTGTGTGAGAGTCACCATCTATTGAACAAGAAAACATCGTGATAATTCAAAGTGATAAAATATAAAACAAAAGCTCACTCTATGGAGGTCAATCTGTAGTATGACTATTTTTCAAATTAAACTCCGAAAACGTTATAAGGAGTTCTCAAATCTCAAAAATCAATATGTAATCGGTATGTGGTAATTTTTAAAAGGGCCCATACATTATTCTCACTTAACCTGTAATATATTAACCTAGTAATTATAACACGCACGTTTCTCCTTGACACAAGTTTACAGCCTTAAATAAAGACTTGAAATAACTTAGATAACAATGATTTTGTTTGCTTTCAAAACAGTACCATTATCAACAAAACAAACAAACATACTCTGATTTTCGGGAGCACGAGAAATTCATTGCTCTTGGTCACAAGTTCGAAATGCTCTTCTATATACTCCGCGACAACGCTGAGCAAATCAATGTCTTCCACATTAGAAGCGAGTCTAAATGACAACGGGTCTATGAGTAACATTTTAATTATTTAAAATGTTTAAATTAAGGGTCACAGATACCTCCATGTCTCGACACAGTTCTCTACATCGAGGTTGTTAATAATATGTCTCCGGCAGATGGGCATCACACGCTCCATCTTGAGATTCACGCTTGCGCAATATACTGGAATTAGTAGTCCTTGTGGTATGACCAATCTGCTCAAAGCAATAATAAGTATAATACACAGCCATGTCTTTTAACAAATGCATATGTATATATGCAAATCGAACTAGAAATATTTGAATCTTGCTAGTAAATATAGGGAAATTAACCAGTGATACAGTACTATGTCTCATGATGAATACCACAACATACTTAGCAGTATACATGTAGTCTACAAGACATTCTAGAGCATCGGGAGACAATGTAGGCTTGAAGTGGTTGATCGTAATTCTAGGTAAATGTCCGTTTCCTTCCTCCTCCCTGAGCAGTTCTTTGTATAAGAAACGTGATGCACCGACTACCACTATCCTGTGACAATATATTTCCCGTCCACCGACCTGGATATTGTGACAAAAGATATTCTATGAATTTCAATACAATGGAAGAGCAAGGCGGCTAACGTTAAGGGTTCACCAAGAGAAAGATATTGTTTAATATTTCAAATATTTGTAGGTACAGGAGCAAATCATGTTGAAAGAATGTAACACTAAAAAGTTTAGTTCTATTTATTAAATATTTATGAATCCTGTGCAACTGGAAAGCAGAACGGTAACATTCAATCCACATCATAACATGCCAAAGGAATGATGCTGGATATATAATACCAAAGCAGTGAAGATCAATATCTATGAAAAGAATTTGTCAAGTAAATTAAGCCAATGACATAAATGTTCGTGCCAATCTTTTCACTTTTAAAAATTGCGAGCATCTATTTTTAGCACATTGTCAGACTTTCTATTGTTCAAGAACAATTCACAAGACACTTAAATAAGAGAAAGCAAATACACAAGCACACTTCCATGCGCAGGTGAACCACTCGAAAGCTGTTATGTCAAATAACAAATACATGTTTGAGTTCATGGCAAACATTGCATAGAAGAAGTTGCTTTTAAGCGAGTCAGCAAAACTTTCCTTAAGTCACCTATGACTCCTGAATCGAAGCTGCTCGCACTCAATGCTGAGGCGTTTGTATTGAAAGCAAACAATAAAACAAAGAGCGAACCTGTAAAATAGCATCACAGAACTTCTTGTTACGGCGAAACACGTCGAGATGGTGCATTGTTGAAGTGTACAATTCATCATCAGTCCACAGCAAAGGATGAGTCTGTGGCCTCTGCTTGAAACCGACTTTTGGACTTGACTGTTTGGAATCTGTGATAAACCAATTGTAAAAATGCAATTTTGAATCAAGACATGGAAAATATATTCCTATTTCCTACAAGCGGCATTTATAATGTCTTGTGGTAAATAACCTACAATGCTATGGTTTATTAAAGCCAGAATCGATTGCACTTCTATATTATTATGTTACAATCCCTTCACAGTACCTGGTATTTCGTGTTACATAACAAGCATTGTTGTAAGTAATATGAGAAAATAATTCAGTAGAACAAATAGTTGACACTACAATAGTGACACTGTTACATATAAAATCGCGGACAGAACATTGTATTGTATTGGAGAAGTGAGTCCTTTACGCTTGAAGTGATTCCAATGTGAATGTGAAAAAATCTAGTAGAATACTCTTTCATACCAACACATATCCCAAGTCCATGTTTAGCTTAATGGTACTATCTGTATAATCTACATAATTAAAATCATTGATTTGAATCTACATAGAACCTTAGCAAGAGCTAACATCTAAAATGAGCAGACTATAAAAATATTGCTTTGCAAGTATTGAGTCAACTGTTATAAGCAAAGATATAACCTCGATTTTGACTCCCGTACACATCTTCGGATTCTTCATCGCTGCTATTATCAGACGTTTGACAGACCTCTGCTTCTTTGTCCGGGTAGATATCCTTGCTACTGAGCCGCTGCAAGCCTGTGCCGGCATTTCTACTTTCCACACTCAAACAACAATCATGATTACCATTGATTTGACCTTCAACTTCCATGTTATCCTGTCTCGATTCATTTGTCTCCAATTCAATCGCACCCAAATCTCTACCAGCAAATTCTATTCCACTGCCTTCTATAATATTCATACTATCACTTTCTTGTATGACACCTGACACCGCATTGCAGAAATCCTCTTTCTGCACAAGTGCATTCTTGCAGTCACTTACATCGTGTTTACTACCGTTTGAGGAGTTTTCGGATGTGCCCTTCTCGGGCACGCTCTCAGTACTTTGATTGTTGATATCATCCATTTTATGATGTGATACAAGCACTTTGGAAACTCAAAAGAAATTTGGAGAAAATATCAAATAATTTCTTTCAGAACTAACAGAATTTTACAGATGAATGTTTGTCGAAAGATACAATTATAGTTCAAGTTGACTGTAGCCCTGCACGACCGGCTACATACAAGCAGGTAGAGTAGAGTCGATTGTTGACCTTGATAAAGCGGTTGATTGAAATCTCAACATAGTTTTTTCTCTAGTTGCCGTCATGAAAATTGATGAATTATGGATGGAACAACGAGCAAGAATCCTGATGATCATCTCGAAAAACTCATGTTTGACCTTTTCTACCTTGATAACACAGTGTTCTATTAAGGCACTGTTGCAGGAGTATCGATATATAGTGTCTAGGAGAACAATAACACATGAATTAAGCAAGATGAAATAGTGTGTGAAAAAATGTATGATTGATAGCTGATATGTAATTCAAACTGCATTAAAATTACAACAATATAGAAATGACAATGAAAAAATGATTAAAATTGTGCCTGGCAATATAGGATTTGCTGTGATTATGCTCGGGATTATCAACTAAGCCTACTGTCTTTATAATCCCCCTTGATAAATGGAACAAGAACAAATGAATGACCAATCCAAGATTCAATTTATTAACTGCTATTACATTTTCAATCACTATATTAAAAGAGATTAAATTTATCATGGGTTGTAAACGAAGTAAAAATCGCACAGCACGAGGGTTAAGGGCATGGCTATATGGGTACTGGTTCAATAGGAAGGTTAGGGGTGTAAAGGGTTAAGGGTATAGCATGATAATGTTGTCTACATTCGAAATCAATAGCGACCCCAATTCCAGAGGTTCTAGTCTAGTAGTGTCCCTGTGAAAACCTAGTTACGTTAGGTGATTCTACCCCTCACCAAAACCTAACCAAACCGGTTTTGTGAGGGACCACACTACTAGAATAGTATCGTGAGCCTCCATAAGTGAGCAACAAGCATTCAGTTGTAGTGGACATCCCATTCCCTACCCTTCAACACAACCAAAAATCAATGCAATAAGGAAATCAACTGGATACTGGTGACAAAACACCAGTTCTATTTTTAAAAATAATGATATTTCGTAAGTCAATATAAATGTACATTATTCATGTTAAAGCTTACATTATTGAGTTATTTTAAGTCCAATGCCAAAGCTTGCAATGCTGTTATTACTTAAACAGAATATGCAGTGCTGCAGACTGCAGTACACGAAAATATCAATCTCATTTAGCAACTGGGTATACGCGTCTCGAATGTACGCATCATCGGTTAATTAAGAACGATTTACTGATTCAATACTATCTGCTCTCACATACTTGCATTCCTATTTGTCCCTTGCTGTTTCAAAATTTCTGCGAAAAAGGCTGGTGATGAATAGTACCACAATTAGAAGAAAAAAGCAGAGCAGACTTGGCAACACCTGGTCGCCTCGGTCCTGGGTCCCTAAAGACCGAAGACAAATCAGGTTCATTCGCTTTCCTGAATCATACTAATTATTCATGCGTTAAGTTAAAACTTCCCTATTTATGACGTCATATATTTTCAGGGGTCTGTTTTTTCTGACTAATGGGATGTGCGGGAGGTCAATAAAGCGTTGTCATTCCACTTTATGGCGGGCCCCATGGCCTGCATTATATTCAAAAGCCTCTTGGTACAAAAACATGCAACCTTGCTTTAAATGGTTACATCAAACGCCTGTAAATGGTGATACCGGACACAAACCCAATTACTTCCCTGTGAAGTTTGCAGTCTTGAATCTTTGACTCATTGTTCTTCAGTCAGCACATCTTGGTACTGCATTTAAACAAATCACATCAGTTTCATTATAATGTTTTCAAGAGCGGCAATTATTTTATTTGCACGTAATATAATAAAATTAATGCCTCAATATTTAATCATGAAATACAGTAAATACAAAAAATTGAGCTGTATGACTGTTGGCATGGCATTGCGTCTTAAGCTCTGAATGTTCAAGAGAAAATAAAACAAAGATTGTTAGCAACTTTTCCTTTTGAGGGTAGATCAAGACTATGACCTGAAGAAAACTCCATTGAGTCAAATTCAGAATCTCCAATCAATACTACACATATGATTCAACTGCATTACATATACAAGAACACTGCTGGGTAATGACAGCAAACAAATGAAGTGCTCCAGAAGAAGCGTGTGCTAGCAAATGACAGTAGACTGATAGCATATAAAAGAGTACAGAATGGCCAACACAGGGAGCTGAAAATAAAAACAGTATATCCTTAAGAAAGGCAGCATCAATACGTAATTGATTCTCTGTTCAACAATTAGCATGGTTTTAAATAGTGACCAAATATTGACTTGCATTACTAAAATTCAATAACATGTGATTGCAACAAAGTCATGAGCTATTGGGGTGTGGAATCTACTAAATTGAAAGACTTTCAAACAACAGAATAGCTTATACAGCATATACTTTTTTAATTCAACTGGTAGAGATAGAAATTAGAAGTTACATAGACTCTTCACAACATGAAAGTCCGGAAATAAATAACAATATTTTAGTTTGAATTCAATGGGATGTTTTCATTAGGTCTGTTAATTAAAGGATCAGTTGAAAACACTGGAATTTATGGTCATGAGCTGTAAGAAAAAATTAAAAGAAGGTAGGTAATTGGAAAATAAGGTTGCAAAGCAAAATATAAAAAGTGAATATGTAAAATTGCATGCACCACTGCTACGTGAAATCAAATATTGAGCTTCTCAACCAAGAGTGCATATATATAAAGGTAGAGCTCTAAGCGCATTTAGTAGCATATCTGCCGTAACATCTTCAGTATCAGAGAATAAAGTATAAATCCATCAGCAGAAAACGTGTACAATTATGAGAATCTATTTTAACATCTACTGTATATGATGCTATCATATATAGGACCAGACCAAAATGAATCTCATAATATTGCAACCATTTCTTGAATCAGATAACTGACTTCTTTTGAAAATGTTTTTCGGTATTGCTGTTGCTGTCTATTTGGTCCGTCTGTATCTTTTTCAAAACGCCCACCGTTTCTGGATAAGGACTCCAACCTCTCTGCTTTTTCCCTGAACTTGAAACGATTTTTGACACTGAATGACGGTATGAGAGCGAGTGCATCATTCGACAACCGGCTCAGTTTTTTCGTCGTCTCTATAGTGGAAGTCTGTGTAATAGTGTAGTCAACAAAAGATTTCCAGAATTTAGGTTTTCTTTTGGCCTAAGATTGAAGAGAAGTAACTTACATTATTTTGAACCCACTGAATCAAAGTTTCCTCAGTTTGGGCACAATTTTCCTTGAATGTTTCCTTGCTGACTTCGTTCTGCTGATTTGCGTGATTATACTTCCTTAATGAAAGTCTTGCAGCGACCAGCGGGTTCATTGCCGTAATGTTGTCTACAGAAGAACTGCTGTCTGAAATTCTTGCAGGACTCCTAGGCGAGGTTGGCGTTGATCTGGAGGACCTAGTTTTGGCATCATGGTACACTGCTACGGTCGACACTTGCAGCTTTGGCAGTGGCAACACCTTTCGTCCGCGCTCGACCGAAGGCATGTTGCTGAAAAATATGTTTGAGTTGCCTTTTGGGAAAGATTGAGAAAGACCCGGGCTGGATTGGGATAATGCACGAGCGGCATGGCGGGGAGACGGTGGCTTGAAATTCGGAGGAGGGGTTTCAGGTGTGGTATCACCAGAGTCGACTGATGTTTTGAGAAAGAAATTTTCAAGAGATTTGTTACTGGAAGAATATTTGGAACTTTTCGCATAAGGTGGCAGCGCATCAGGACGCTGTGTCAAGGCCGGACTTCTAGTTGGAGCGTTTTTTTTCTTTGTATGCTCTTCAGGAAAAACAAACACGGAATCGTTGGTGTCCTTAGGGGTACGCACCAAGCCTGGACTTTCTAGTGACGTAGCTGAAACTTTTCTGTTGGCGTTTGGCATAAAACTGTTTGGAAATTTACTAGGGAGCACGACCATCCCGCTGCTGTCTCTTATCGACGCTGAATTCCTCCGGTAGGAAAATATGGGTTGATTTTCATCCTGAGGTTGTTCCTTAGGAACATGAGATGACATAGATGATGTCGACTTGGCCGTGCTCTTTGCTTTCGTGCCTTTGTGTTTGGATTCACTGCTCTCTTGAGTGATTTTCTGTGATCCAAAGTTTTTCTTCCAAGAACGTCTCAGACTGCTTCTTGAGAAGAATTTAAGCGACTGCTTGCCTTTACGACTGCTTCTGACATCTTTAAAAGAAAGACAGTTATTTAGCATTCTTGAAGTACCACATCTTGTTAAAATCAACCCGCAGTGGCATATCTAAGGTATGACACATGCCCTGGGCGCCACTGTAATTTTTTTGTCATTGTCAAGATTGTCAAGCTTGACTTTTGTATTTTCGAGTTGATATTATGGTATCTAAGGTACTTAAAAAAAAATGTGTCAGATGTTTGAAGAGGAACAAAATTTTAGCGCACCATAGGCACTTTTTCTACTTACTTATGCCACTGTTAACATGTGAAGCTAATAAATGAAATTGTTTACCAAACGGGTGATCATAGTCATTAGATGTGTCGCTACCAGACGTCGCTGTTTTTTTCGACTGACCAGGCTTGATTATATTTAAAAACGACTTCTTTTCCTTTTTCTGGTTGACATCATTGCCAGGTACAACTAAAATAAACGAGTGCATGACATAAATACCGATGGTGCAATCTTGAATATAGAATAATTCCAGTTGCATTACTTGCAAACGGAGACACAAACTGATTGCCCAGTGAATCATCAGTCGTTGAGTGGGTCAAGCCATGGGAGAGTTCTATAAAGTGATAGCTATACTTAAAAGGCAAATATAATAACTGTATATTCCTATGGAATTATATAACAGTAAATATTTACAAACCTGATTCAAATTGTTTGTGATCGAGCCGTAAGCTAGATGATTTCTTAAGTTTTCTCGAACGAAGTGGTGAAGGTTTTATGCCTACTGTCTGGTCATATTCCTTATGATCTTTAGGAACCGAAATTGAATTTATTTTGATAGAACGCTGATTTTTTAATGAGTGGGGAACATTGTCAAGTATCGGCCTAGGAGATACGTCTTTGTCCGCTTGATGAATTTTTTCCAGACTGGATGAATCTTTACCTTCCGTTGCATGACTTGCATTCGGATATGGCTTAGACTCTGAATTTACCAGTGATTTAAAAACATTAAGATTACCGTAGTATATGCAATTACATACAATAGTTACCATTCTCAAAGGTTTTAGACACCATAGCATTTTGCTGACTGTTGTATGTTCTGAAAGAACTTTCTCGTTTCGGAGGTTTCGGTGCTTGCCGCTTCTTTTTGGTTGCTTTGGGCAAAGCTGTACTACTCTTTTGGCTGCTTGCAAGCAAAAATTAGAAAGTAAAATAGGGTTTTAAGAAGAGACGGAAGAAAGAAATTCTTGCCTGTGGAGATTCGGACTTAATCTTGTTTCGTCTGCTGCGAGATTCTCATCGCAAGCATGGATTTCATTTTCTACACAATAAATGAGGATTATCATAGAAATAATCATAAACCTACCAAGTTGGTAAACAGGCCGTAATCCAATGTTCCAATGTACAAAGGCCAATAAAAAGTAATCTTTCAGTGCTTGGTATTAGGTTACCTACCACAGATAGTAACATCATCCGATAAACTGGCTTGGCTGAAAACCACATCTGGAATCTTTGCTGAGAGTGTGGAAACTGCGCCGCTGCTGTCCTGAGATCCTTTGCTACGGTCACCTGTCTTTATGACATCTGGGGGTGGAGGAGGTGGAGGGGGTGGCAAGTTGTCGTTAAACCTTTGCGATTTTTTCCTAGAAGGAATAGGGTCCTTGTTCTCTATATATCTGGAAATAAACAAGAATGCATTAGAGTACATTAGGTAAGAAAATGGAAAATTCTATGGTAATTCAGCTTTACCTCTGTTTTTTTGCTGGCAACGTTGGTGGCGGTGGCTGGACTGGTAGTTCAGGTACATCGTTCGAGGCATTAAACATGTCTTCCAAGCTACGGTGGATCACGGCAAAAGTCGGACGCAAGTTCATATCCCATTCCCAGCCTAAAGTTAATTCACATGCAATTACGATTCTTCATCTACTGTTAAAATTCTTTGTTCAGTTTTTACTCACACTTAAGCATGAGCTCATAGAAAGGCCTTGGACAATTAGTCGGGCATTCCATTCTGTATCCATCTTCTAATTTCTCGTACAGTAAGGTAATGTCAATTCCAGGATAAGGTGATGTGCCGTACGTAGAGATCTCCCACAGTAAAATTCCGAATGCTAAACAAAGAAATGTTCAATCAAATCACATCACAAAAAGCAATGGATGCTGGTGTTAATTTACAGACAAAAATTTAACTATACTTACACCAAACATCAGACTTAGTTGAAAATCTGTTGTAAGCCAGGCTTTCAGGAGCCGTCCATTTTATGGGAAATTTGGCTCCTGTGCGGGCGGTGTAATCGTCACAGCCTTTGACTAGTCGTGAGAGACCAAAATCAGCAACTTTTACAACGTTGTATTCTTCCACCAGGCAGTTTCTCGCTGCTACGTCTCTAAAAGTAATGAAGAAAATATTATACAGCATAAAAACAACATTTGACTTACTATGTACTATACTGGACACTTATAGTACATACTATCTCATACCTGTGAATGTAATTTTTCTCTTCTAAATACTGCATGGCCGAGGAGATCTGTGTCGCCATATACAAAAGCGTGATTGAGTCAACACACATCCTGTCGCACTTTCTCAGATATTCCAGGAGATTTCCCATACTCATGAATTCAGTCACGATGTAGAAAGGAGGTTCTTGGGTGCAAACGCCTGCCAAAGAAATACGTGTACATTTATTCACCAGAACCTATGCCTTCTGTGGTGATGGACGCAGCTTAAATACCTAACAACTGCACGAGATTGGGGTGCTTGATATATTTCATTACTGCGGCTTCTTTGAAGAACTCTTCAGTATTGGTTGTGTCTTCTCGTAATGTTTTCACTGCGATTACTTTATTGTATCTGGTAATTAGATAATAGAAGTGCTTAAAAACAATAATGCCATATATGTAAATAAGATATCGTTCTGAAATAGAACTTAAGATTTCTAGGATTGATTATTATCACATTCTGCACACAATATTAGACGTTGCATTAGTGGATTATCTTGGCGTTTGAATTGCTGTGAAGGTTTGGATAGTCGTTGAGCGACACCAATTAGTTTTTATTATACTATTCTTTTTTTATTTTACATTGCTTTCTCATCAATGTTATAACGTAACGACTTTATTTGAGGGTAAGCTGTACTTTTGATATAATAAGCCAACTTCTTAACATTACCAAGACTTCAATATAAAAGAAATTTGAAACCTTTTCCATATAGCCTCATAGACATCACCATATTGTCCTCCTCCTAGCCTCTGCTTCATTAAAATCTCACTCCTATCGATTTCCCATTGATCTTGGTCAGGGGCAATTCCGAACACCTGAATATTAATGAAAAATATTACTAATCAAGGAACCTCTTTTCTTTTTAACACAGTCAGCTCCGGCAGTAACAATTTTAATTGGTGATATTATCAAGTGCAATATTTTATGGTCAATATTATAGTCAGTCTGAAACATGACCCTTTAACACGTATTTCATGTTACAATTACAAGTCATAAGTACCGTAGGTTTGGTCTTCTTCGCCGCAGGATAATGGAGAATGGTGACCAGACCATCCGGGGTGTATGAATGATGGTGAACTAGCTCTGGCAAGGTCATAAACTTGTGTTCTGGTGATATGTACAATCTCTTCGAAAGGTAAGAAGTGAATGTAATACATCAGACAATTCAAAAGATAAGAAATCTGGTATATCTAATTACGGTAAGTTGAATGGCAACAAACCTTTTCAGAGTCAGAGTTGATCCTGTAGTGATAAACACGACCATCAAATCGTACTGATATGGAGAGTTGTCCAGGACAGCTCTCACTGTCACGTACCTGCAACACCAAACTGTTTTGTAATTACGTAATGAAAGCAGAAAGAATTCGTGATCACTATAATCATTTTGAAGCCTTAAAATTCTACACAAATTACCAATAGATTCATCCAATGACTCACTCATACCCATCCCTATTAAACAATTTAGGACCGGGGAACATGAAGCAACTATACTGTCACACAATTTATGAGGTTAAAAGGTTCTGGTTCTGTATATATAGAAATGAGAATTATAATGGCAAAAACTAAACCAAACAAATAGGATATTGATGGTTTTGTGCTCACTAACTTTACCACAGTTGGTTTTATAGTTTAAGGGTTGTCTTATACCACAGATGTAAGTTCGAACAGTTATATTTAGATTGAATTTTAGGTCTTTATGTCTTAAGTGGTATTATACTTCGAAATACACGATATTTAAAAAATAGTAAAGGGGAAAAGGTGATACCAAAAAACTTCCATTGATGCCACTGCTGAGAAGGTATTCGGCTGCAGCTCGAGAAACTTTGCCATGGTACCAGGAATGTTTTTCAAGGCTGCTTGCCAGTGTTATGTAATTGCTCGGTACCCAGCCTCTATTGCCCACTGTTTTTGATACATCTTTTTCGATGCAGCCATCAACATTAATGATTTCAGCCTCGCACCATTCACCGGTTTGGTTGTATTGGGTGACCTTTAGTTGGCAGCCTGTTAAATAATATCCTTTTTATTGATTCACGAAATATACAGCGGTATAAAAACTATAAGACTAGTGTCAGAATGCCAACCTTTCAATATGGTAAGCTGATTTGTTCCTCCAGATTCAAAGGGATATAACGCTACGAATATGTTGGGGTCACGCAGCTGGGTCGACATCATGTCTACCAAATTCTCGTGCGATGACCAATACTGTTTTGGTTGTAACGCATTCGTCGTGAAACGGTCATTATTTGCACCAAAACTAGAGCCGGCGAGCTGACTACCGTCTTGGAAAATTATGAGGAGGAATTAGTGAAGAAACTATTAGAATGTATGTAATACGAAAAAAGTTAATGTGACAAAGCACATTTCTCATATTATAAAAATATTGTGATAAAAAATGGCCTCTACTTTGAAGTTCAATTAACCATGTTCAAGTTAATTAAAATGAAGAGAAATGTGCAGTAAGTCAACATTAAGATCAATAGGAATCATTAAACAACTGTACAGCAGCTGTTACCTACTGTTACTCAGTAGAGAATTTAATGAAAAAATACCGCCTCAACATTTCAAGCAGGAAGTAATAGGACTCAATGCAATGTTGAAACGCTTAACCATTTCCTTTATAGCTACGAAATGAGAGTTATAAACAGACAACAGAAACACAATGAATGAGCTGTCTATGAGGAAAAGGAAGCAAAGGCTAGTGTTATGTGTTATGCGAGTTCAATTTCCTTGAAATGAATCGTTAATGTATAAAATGAAAAAATATATACAATATTTCCTACATTGTGGAAGGGCATTAACATTCAATTCACCCAGTATTGGAGAATGTTACTATTACGTTTAAATATTGTTAAGTGCTGAAACAGACAGAAACATGCAATCACATGCCATACTCACATTATATCATAAGTAACCAAGCTGAAAAATGATCAGAAAAATATTTTGATATATTTCTATGATTCAAATTTCTGTAATGGTTAATACTATGACTGTATCCAATAGCATAGGTTTATCATAATCCCATCCCCGACCAAATCAGCTATTGCCAACCAAGTATAAAAGTAAAACAGAGTTTCAGTGAAAGAAGCTTAACATTTTTATTGCCTTAATCTATTGGTCAAGGTTACCCTTCGAGGTATCACATGATGTAGATACTTTTTCAATACCTTATATTATTGACAATTACAATTTATTTATGCTGCACGTGTATTAAAGCAAGGAAACTAAGCAAAAGAACATCGCAATTTACATTACACTGCCTAGTTATATACCTTCGGTATTTTCGAATACATTTACGTGTGACGACGAACTCCTTCCGAAATGTCTGTCTTGAACTGCTCCAGGTTCAACGACTGAATCGTTTATTGGTAAATCTCTGTGTTTATTCTGATTTTGCCCCATCAAGATTTCCAAAAAGTCTTCTCATCATATATTGTTCTACTACTGCTAGCTACAGTAACTTACATCTGTAACTGTATCGAAATACACGGATTACCACGCATGCGCTTGCACATGCGCAGTTCTAGGAATCTTGAATTGGCTTTTCCAATAACCAGTCGAATGATTGCTCCCTATAATTTCTCTCTCTGGATAAGTTCAGATCATATTCACACGGTAAACCATTTCTTTATAACGCAATTATAAACAATATGCTTTCTTCCACTACCCTCTTTTATCATAGCCACTCAAAATCGAAACAATACTTGGGTTGAAAACAAGCGTCTGGATATTTAATTGTTTTTAGGGAGTAAGAAAGTATGGTATCAATATTGGCTTTGATGACGTCATTTGTGACATGTTCACATATTCAATGGATTTTGACTATTTGCTTTGCACTTTTTATACGGATTATGAGCTCTACTACCAGGGGTCTTACTATCACCCTCTGCCCATCCTGTAACATATCGCTTCTCATGTTTTCATAGTTCAACTTGATGCTTCTCCACTTTATTCTTTGAGAACTATGATGTGATCATGTTTATTTATTATTTCCTTTTAAATATAATATATATTTTCAATAAATCTTAAATACTACTGCATGATACGACTTCAGAAATAAATATAAACTCCAAAACATCCAGCAAAATCTATCCAAAATCCAGATGAGGGAATAGAATATGTGGATAACTGGTATTTCTTGGTTCTACCAAAATACTGCCTCCATCAGCAATGCACAGTAGATTCTAGATCGCTGGTCTGTGACATCTATTATCGTCGATAATTAAGTCGAGCCCCTAGTTTTCATGGCCACACGGATATATACAATCATCATATGCATGATTATCTTTGCAACAGATATATAATCAATCCAACTACTGCCAATACAATGACAGCACCAGCAGCTATGGCAACAAAGGCCCACCACTGAAGGCCGTTCTGAGGCAATGCCATGCTGGGGAATACTTCATCAGCTACATTGAACAAAACAAACAATACGTCTTAGGAATTAAAAAAAATGGTATATAATTCACGAGTACCTGTGAGAACTTGTAGCTTTATAGCATCACTCACACCTGCAGGATTGCTGGCTGCAATAGTGACATTGTAAGTTGTTCCAGGAGAAAGATTATCGATCCTCACTAATGGCTGTTGGGAATGAATCTAGCAGTAAGAATGTTTTAATTATCACCAAATTCACATCTTAGCTAGCAACCTTTGTGACTAAGTGGAAAGTCTTACTTACTTCAATCAAAGTATGGTTTGCTAGCTCAGATTTTACAGTGATAGGATATGCTGTTGCGGACACCGAAGCCTTCCATTGTATTGTTATTGAATCAGGTCGTATAGACTTGACTTTCACGTCATTGGGAGCAGGTGAAACTGACAAAAATAAAATGTTTGTTTTATCCTATTTACTTACTGAACTAAAACTACCAAGCAGCTAATTACTGACTCGTTACAGCTTTTGTTACACCAGAATTTTGACTCCTTTCGGCTCCTATCACCGATGTCACAGTGACATCATACCAAGTTCCATGTGCCAAATTTGTAACCAGATGACTGGTCATATTTGTTATATACTCTACGAATAAGGTATCCGGGAATTAGATACAAAAAATGATTCAGTATCAACATATGTAAAATAGAACAGGAAGTCTTTCCTTGCCTTCATGCAAAACATTACTATTCGACTTTGACACTCGGACTTCGTACCCTTCTGCGCCTTTCACATTGTGCCATGTGATTACAAAGGAAGTATCAGTGGTATTCGTGATTTTATACTTTGGGGAGGTAGGCACTGAAAAAAGATTTTTACTAAATCACCTGAAAGGTGTGTACATCATATTTACTCTGTAGTAGATAAATCAAATATATACTTACAGGTTTGAAAGTATTTTGATGTGATACCACTGCTTATTCTGAGATTGCTGACAGCTTTTATAGAGGCTAAATATACAACTCCACGTTGTAAATTATCAAAAACAATCACATTCGAACTTGTTATGCGCTTGGTGCCTGAATAACAATTTAGTATTTCATTATCGGATAGATCTCCCCCTGAAAACTTTTAATAGAAATCTTCAT
This sequence comes from Halocynthia aurantium, assembly GCA_013436065.1. Taxonomy (NCBI): domain Eukaryota; kingdom Metazoa; phylum Chordata; class Ascidiacea; order Stolidobranchia; family Pyuridae; genus Halocynthia; species Halocynthia aurantium. The sequence goes on from QXVX01003345.1 coordinate 25,068, forward strand.
GCATAGGTGCTGAGCCATGGAAACCATACACATATCACCCGAATTAGTTCAATCAAGCTGCGTCTTATACCATTGAACAGTACTTGATACTCTTCAACTTCCAGAGATAAATTCCATGTCAACGTTATTGTTGTTTCTGTACGATCAAGGAGCTGGAAATCAGCTGGTGGATCGGGTATTGCTAAAAATCGAAAAAAAATTTCAATCCAGAGTAGGTCAATAATATTACTCGGATGTAAGAGATTACAGCATTGAAGGAGACCTACCTAGTGTCAAAATTCGATTCTGCCTTTCAGATAAATCTTCGCTTTCTGTAGCCGCAATCACGTTTAAAACATAATAGGTGAGGGTTGTAAAATTTACTCTATCGATATACGCAGATATTTGAGTAGTCGTCTCAATTTCTGTTAACAAACGAGTAGAATAGAATTCACAATTTGCAATCGCTAAACTTCCAAGTTCCTACCAGCGACATTTTCACCATCTTCATCTTTTAGCGTCAAGTAATAAGAAACTGCACCACGTGAGGTGTTCCATAACACAATGAACGATGACTTTGTAATGTTCCTAATACGTACAAACGGACTGGCAGGAACTGGGATGACGAGTGAATTGCTTTAGAGACAAAATTATTTTGAATCACGTCACATGCGAGCAAGGTTATTCTTTTACTTGTCTGATATGATCTTATGATAGGACAGCTGCTTCCAGCTCTATTAGAAGAGTGAACATCCAGAGTGTAGAAACTTCCTGGCTCCAACCCTTCAACAACATGTCCATTTCCGTTATTTGAATGTTTCTTGCCTGGTTATGCAAGCATTTCATTTTTATAGCCAGAACATCGATCAAATGCAAAGTCGGAAACTTACCATTAACATTAAGAATATACGAATCCGCTCCCTTTACCTCATTCCAGTTAACTTCCAAGGATTTTGTTGTTTTTGAAAGCAAACTCAGGCTAGAGGGAGCTTCTGGAACTAATCAGTATTCATAATATAATTTATTTATCCGTGATAAGATAGCCATTGATAAATTAAGATTACTTTGATAACATGCATTTCAATACCTGTTATGTGGCTAGCAGTAAATAGGTGCATACGACTGTCATTGAATAATTTGAGAAAGACACTGACTTCATAAATTGTGCCAGCATTCAATCCTGATATCTCATATTGGCTTATAGATGTAGTCCCAATAAGAGATATTTGAGGAATTTCCACTTCATATGATGTGTCTCCTGTTTCGTTATCCCATGTTAAAATCATGAATGTTTGGTTAATCCCACGGAAACTCCAAAACTCTAAAAAAAATTGTAATTCATTAATATGTAAAGTACCGTGGGTCGTGGGACGTTGTTTTGGTACTGATTTGACTTAATTCAGGAATGAGAGCAAATTGTAAATCCTAACCGCTTTCCCGTAGATCATTTTACACAACTTGTATTCTTTCTTTTATTCAAGTCTCTTTCCCGATGTTACCATTTCCAGATTCCCGCATTTTAATGTAACCCTAACCCAGTACCATGAATGGAGAACTTAACTGTTTTGAATGACTCAACAGCGACATCTAACAGTTGGAAATATTTACTTCAATCATCGGCTATAAATGACTCAATATTGACATCTAGCGGTTGATTTATTTCCTTCACTCACCCGCTATAGCAATTACTGTATTACCCCTGTATTAGCTAGTTGTCTAGATTGAATAATTATGATTGCAGCTGAATGGAGTGAAATTAACCAACAATGTTTAGTATTTGTTATCGTGGNCAGCAGTTACACACGCTTGCAGTAATATAGAAGCGAGGGCTATTTGACAGTTGCCTGATTAGGTACAGTGACTTGAAAGAACTTGGTATATGACTAATTGTGTTGGTTATAAATAATTTAGAAAACTCAATAGGTACTTTTTAGTTTTCCGCACTCATCGCCTGACCCAAGATACACGTTTTGCAATCATTCAGCACAAGAGCTTGAACTGAGTGTTTGCTTTCAGATCATTATTTATTCATTTTCCAATCACAAATCCAATCCGGTGGAAGAGTTTGAGCAACATCACAAGTAACCAAAAATATTTGGTGCCATAGCGACACCTTTCGTTTTTTTCGTGATCTATTGGTAATTCTGTTTCAAATTCAGGTAGGTATCCAAGTCTTTGCCCTCTCAAATAGCATCAGGAAGAAATATAAATCAACATAAAAAATTAAGAATCGAGCATATCGGTAAATAATACGCCGCAAGTATATGACACCGGAACAGAGTGAAATACCATTTACGTTATTATTAAAATATCAAATTGTTCATAATTAAATGAGTCGAAAGGCGCAGTATTTCCGACCAAACTGCTCAATAAAGGCCATCTAAATAGCGTCCGGTAACACCATTGTATATAAGGTAGTAGCAAATAAAATGTGGAATAATAATGTCAGAAAAAAGCGTTAGCGATTCTAATGTACACTTCCCGAACGAAAAAATTTGGTAAAAACAGAACATTCGTTTGCCATTATTACTTGGTGGTGGTGATATGTTGACTGGCAGAGAAATTTGAGTTATCTGTATCGACCAATAATAACCACAAATCGCATCATGGGGATAGTTGATAGTATTTATGGGGGTCTAAATTTATCTTATGTTGCAGTAGGGTTAGTGGTGGTAGCATTTACTGCTCGATACTGGAGGTATCGACCACCGAGATTCCCTCCCGGTCCGCTCGGGCTCCCATTTTTTGGATCGGTTTTATCGCTTAACAACCGGGCGGAAGTTACCCTAATGGTAAGCGTATTGAGTATTATTGATTGGTAGTTCGAATCGAAGTTATCTTTGCAAGAAAAAATTCGTATATTGCAGAAAATGAGCTGGAAGTTCGGTCCCGTGATGGGACTAAAGCTGCTTAAAAACTTTACCGTGGTGCTGAGCGATTTTGAATCTATTCACGAAGCTTTGGTAAAAAAAAGCGAGATGTTTTCCGGACGCCCGAAGTCTATAATGTTTGAGGCTTTCACAGGTGGATGTGGTAAGTGATTGTATATTATTCACATACACGATTTACTACTGTGTAATGACTCTTATTGCGGTAATTTTTGATTTCAAATAGGTTTGATAGCTACTGATGGCCCCGGTTGGTGGGAAAATCGAAAATTTGCTGCAATAATCCTGCGCAAACTAGGTGTTGGTCGCAAAGCACTAGAAGAAAAGATTTCGGTGCGAAATTTCTTGATAATTAATATTTATCTATTACCCATGCCCTTTTAATTATACTCATTTCCAAGTTAGACAAGTATATACACAAATTTTTTATATACTGTACAGGAGGAATCCATACACCTATGCGAAGTACTGAGAGCAACAAAGGGAAAGCCATTCAACAACCAGGTTCTATTTTCAATTCCAAGTTATAGTCTACGAAATATAGCTTGTCACGCAGTAGTTCAGAGTTTCTTTCACCTCAGAATATCATAAATCACACGCTTGCAAACCTTATTTGCATTATTACGTTCGGCCACCGTTTTCCTTATGACGATACGAAATTTATATCTGCTGCGACGGGAATATCTGACTGGTTATCAAAGCATTCAAATCTGATGATGGTACATTGGTATTTTTTATATCTAATACTGCTATTGCGTAAAGGGTTGAGATATTTGATACTTCATAAAACCTGGTAACTTGCTAATTTCTGTATTTAAAATTTTTCGCAGACGATGATTCTGGCTCCCTATCTGCGCTTCATTCCCCCATTTAGCTGGGCTGTAAAAACTTTGATAAATGCCAGAGATGAGGTGAGAGATGTTCCTAAAACTTTCCATAAAGAACAGCCTTTGTGAGCAAGATCTACAATTATTAAATTGTCCGCCAGGTATGCAGTCAACTCTCTCCCTTCCTCGAAGAACACCTGGAGGACTGCGACAATTACGACATTCGAGATTTTATGGACGCCTACATCCAAAAGATCAGAACGGAAGCGGGTGAAACCAAGAAATATTTTACCGGTGTGTATAAATAACAGTTTAAGCAGAACAGGAGTAGTATTATTTACAATAGGTTGGCTTTTGTTTACGCAGAAGAGGAACTACTGGGCATTTCCCGAGATCTTTTCGTAGCTGGAACCGACACGACCAGTAGCTCATTGCGATGGGCTCTGTTGTATCTCATAAACTATCCAGATGTTCAGAAAAAGGTGATATAAACTTAATAGTAGTTCAGGTATACAAATATAGATTATCATTGCACCCCACGAATGGGAAATTCACCAATTATTACATGTCTTGCATCCTATTAAAAATAAACTCGTTTGGCTTCCTCCAACTCAAATGAAGCCGTGGAAAGGCGAGATTTAAAAGAAGGATCCAGACCAACACAATAATAAATAAGAACAACGCTAATCAAACGAACTTAATATCACAATCGACTTCCAGTCAAATGCTAAGCCTCTCATATTAGATTCAGAAAGAAATCGACCAATTCATTGGAGCTGATGCTACACCGAAATTTTCCCACATGGATTTGATGCCGTATACAAAGGTAAACAGGACAAAATTCAGATAATAATTATAACAGTAGACTTGCACTCTCAAGATATTTTATTCTCATAGGCTTTTATGTTCGAAATGCTGAGACTGAGAACCCCAGGACCTCTTGCACTAGCTCACCGAGTTACAGAAAATGTAGAAATAATGGGCTACGCAATACCCAAGGTATTATTGAGAGGAACCCTTGCTATTGCAAGTATCATATGGGGCTAAAAGAAGTAAATGAAAATTTATTTAGGATACTCAAGTCATCCTCAACCTATGGGCTCTACACCACGACCCAAAGTTGTGGCACAAACCGGAGAGTTTTAAACCAGAACGATTCATCGATGCCCAAGGGAAATTCAAACCCCCAGAGAAATTCATTCCATTTTCATTAGGTTTTGAATGCAATCAAAATTGTTATGTAAGCAAACACTTAACCACGCCTTTTTTGCTTTTCAAGGTGCACGGCGTTGCTTGGGGGAAAATTTGGCAAAGATGGAGTACTTTATCATTATCGTAGCCATACTGCAACGATTTCACCTGCGGCTGCCAACAGATAAATCCAAGCCCATAACTGAGGAATGTGTAAGGTAAGAGTCGCAAATTTCTAGGTTATCCTCTACAAGTTGCAAAATGCACCATTCTTGCTGTACATTGTAGTGTTTTAATTTTTTCACTCGCACCAAGGTCTGGTCAGTTTCTAATTCCGCCAGTGTACGACATGCGTGTTATTGAGAGATTCAGTCGTCAACAATCTATCAAGGAGTATGAAGAGACTTTGTGGGGCCAGTCATAAACTGATAATTCTGTCTGTACAGATATTTCTGTTGTCTTATACCTTTCCTTAGACACATGCAAAATTTGCTGTACTGTTTCCCTTTCCATTTTAATTGTATCTCTGTTGCATGTGGGGGAAATTTCTTAAGTCTTAATTTGTACCCAGATAAGCACTTGTGTGTAGTCATCGTTTTACTCGTACTACTCGAGAGTTACTACTTTTTGAACTGTATTTCCATTAGAGTCCTCTGAATCTCTATCATGTCTAGTGTACAAAGTAACCCTATAGCGAAAATGATCACTAAGAATACTCAGCTAAGAGTCTGAACAAATTCTATTCCCGAAACAAGAGTATGAGCTATAGCATTTAAATTTAATTTTGTCTACAACTAATGTTTGTTTAAGGGGATGGGTGAAAGGCATGATTATATTTTTTTACAAGTCCAAGAATTGTTCACTTTGAAAAGGGCATGATAGAATTGAAATTAAGAGCAACTCTCAAATAAACCAATTCACTTTTGTTTTAAGTTTCATCTTAGATTCAATCCTTCTTTTGATGCTTCATTCCTGCATAGAGCTTGCCTCTTGTCATTTTTTCCCTCTTCTTTTGTTCAATTTCTTCCTTTTGTAAGATCTTTTGATGCTTCTTTGCTTTAGCCCTTTTCTCCTCTTTCTGTCGCTGCTTCTTGTCTTTGCTGAAAGTGTTTAGAGCTGTCATCAAGGCAGCAATCTGAAATGTAGAATAGAAATGAAACTTAGTTCGAAAACAATTTATATTTTTAATTCATGAAATATATGTATACAAGTTACAAACCTGTCTATCCTTAGGCTCCCTTATAACAGCGACCTTCATCATATGATCTTTCTTAGTGATATTTTTCCTATTCTGTAGCTTGGGTCGAGATTTAAATGGCAAAGCTTTCTGTAGCTTAGATGGAATTGCTAATGGTTTGAAGGATTGTGCTTTGCGCTTGATGGGCTTTTTTAATAGATAAAGAAGAATAAAACTATTAAGAATAGCAAATTATCTTTCATCGCATCATCCCAAAGCTGACAACTCTACTACACAGCAAGTAATGCTGAAATAAACTTATCCCACCTTGTACAATGAATCTTCACTGATCGGTGCTGATTGACCAATTTCATGCCGTAACTCGCCAACTGTTTTCAGAGCTAACCACTTGTCTTTCATTACCATTAGTAAATTGGTAACATTCACATAATACTTCGGAACCTGTTATATAGGAGTAGATTTAAAACCAGGGTTTTAACTAATACTGGATGCTGAAAACATAATTTCCTCACCTGTACCGGGTACCAAGTTCGGCAGAAAACAATGTCGCTGATCAAAATCTTATCTTCGAAAGTGGCACGGAAACATCCCGGTTGCGACTCTCCAAATTTAGCGCCATTGACGAAAGTCTTTTTTATCTGACCACGTATTCCACTAACAGTTCGAATTGCAGCTCCTTCAAATTTTGCTGCTTCCAAAGCTGAAGTGAACATGTCCTTGAAGTAAAATAAACATCATCATGAGAGGCAGGCTAGTAGTATAATATAATGAGCTCAGAAAGTTTGTTTTTAACATGAAACCTTTATAAAACATGTTTTAGTGAATATCTTGTAAGGATATCCTATAAGTTTCAGTTTTTTCACAAGCTCCGTGCTTTTATCTGACTCCAGCACGGTTCCGGTAGCAGTAATGCGGAAATTTGAGACTCCCCGGTTCGCTAGATCTTGCACAGCTAGTATGCCTGTTCCCTGCATCAAATGGAAAATCCTTGATCAGGCGTTCAGAAATATCTGATACAGAGCATAAACTAATCATTCTGCTCTAGTCTTACCTGCGGGGTGATAGGACCCCAGGTAACAGCCCAGCAATGCATATGCTGGGGCGTGTACTTGAGATAACGTTGTCTTAAATTATGATCCTCCATGAAGTACATAGGCAAAGACTGAAATCTTCGCCATCCCACAGAGAATATAAGTGGATTTTTGGACTGAAAAGTAAAATAACTATATTGGCTATGCAATATAAATAAATTTAGTGAAAATCTAAACCGAGTCAAAGTACCAAAGAATGTTAGGATTAAAATAGTTTCTAATTCAAGTTTATCTAAATTTGGCTAAATAAAATAATGTGAACAGCCCTGACCTTCAAAATCTTTGGGTACCATCTATGTCGCTTTATTCTCAAACGTAAATAGCCGAGTTGCATCTCCCTGGGGAGCAATCCCCCGACAATCACAGGGAAGTTTGGATCAAAATTTTCTATCATCTGGCAAGGAACACCGTTCAGTTCTATTCTGACGTAGATCCCAGGCCTTAAGTAAGAAATACAATGTTCAGAACATATAATTGTTTCTTACAGGTAACAATTTTCTGACCTAAAGCCTTGGTATCGGAGCCGTGCATCCTCATCTAATTCATCAAACTCCGTTTTGTTCAGTCGTGCCTGTTCCTGCAAGTCCTCTTTCACAGAATCAAAGATGCTCTTTACAGTTTTGATTTTGCCACCATTGTCTTGACTGTAGTCATACTCGAGGTCGAAGAGCTCTTTCATCTTACGTTTACGAGCTAACCGCTTATCTTGCAACTTATTTTCTTCATCCTTACCCTAAAGAATATAGAATTGCCCAATTTACTTATCCACTTCAAATGAATAAAATAACCGGTAATTTGTGGAACAGCGAGAAGAGAAATATATTACCTTTGTAGCATGTGACGCCTCGTCGTCTGCGATAGAGATTTTCTCATCGGTAGCCGCTATTTTTTGCCCCGTCTCCAAATCTTCAAAGTCTCCATAAAGTTCATCGTCCTATCAAATGATTATAAGTATCAATACAGTGAAAATACACCTTTACTCCTGTAAAACAATATATATATAAGTCTTATCACTAACTTGGTCCAACAAATTCTTTGCATCTCGTTGATGCCAGTCGCCATGTACAAAGCAATCCCGAATTAAATCCAAATCTCCAGCCCAATCTGAATGGGGGTCAAATTTGAACCTACTACAGTCGAATGTGTTTCTGTGGGAAAAAAAATAATGACATTGTGGACTTATCTCCTATTCTCCCATGAACCAACTGATGATATATACAACCAACTCAAAATATATACAACAATGAGTTCAATTGTATCATTGACTGTACCATCTATATTTATAATTTGCTTGTGCCGCCCTTTGTTTGAAGGCTCCGTCGATGGTATTACTACAGTGACTGATGGACCCAATATATCAATATAACCCCATTAGGGTCAGCATCAGCACTGCAGTTGCCATCAACCTAGTTATACAGCTTGGTAGAATGTGAGTAGTGTGAATGTGTTTTGCTCAAAGGCACAGAGAAGGCTCGAGGTTCAAACACATGACTGAGCCATTCTCCCACCCTAGTTGCTAGTCAGCATCTAGTTAATATTACAGTATAGAGATATTCAATAGCACCCCTAGTGGTCAAAAATCCAGACAACAGAAGGCCCAGACAATAGATCTGTTTGACTTACTGAGGAGTTTTGTTTGATTCAATTTTTTTCCGAATAAAAAAATCCTCAGTATCAGGGGAATCTTCGCCTTCCTGTTCTCTCTCTTCTGCTCTCTCATACACCAATTTGTGTAAATTAATGGGAATAGTTTGTTTCTATAAAATAAACAAAGGAAATCATTATGTATCTCTTTAATAATGGGAGAAAGGCAATGAGTCATACTTTTAAAGACATCATGCTTGATTTATATTTAAGAATAGTACTGTCTTCTTCCATGCTGTCACTTTCTTCCTCTGTGTCTTCGAATTTTGCGGCTACAATGTAAAAACAAAATAAATAATACTTCAATAATAATTGCAAATTGTATTCAAATATAGAGAACCTGATGAACCATATTGCATAATAAGAATAAGTAAGTCTTCAGTAAGAGATTGAAGTCAATTTTTTTTCCAGCTACCTTAATTATTTATTGACTAGAAACTTAAAATTTCACACCATAGAATTCAGCAATTTTTCTAAAGTACTGATGCAAAATATGCAACCCATCAGGATTTGTAAGTTGTAGAAGGTAATCCTAGTTTAGGAAATCGCCTGTTGTACAAGTTGAGTAATCGAACATTACCTGTATCTTCAGTCTCAGAACCACTATATTCACTATCGCTGGCATAGTCTTCATCACTGGAGTCTTCTTCTTCTTCTTCTTCTCCTTCTAAGGAATCTTTGAAGATCACTTTTCTCCTAAGGTTCCCATTTTTTTCATCTTCTATGTTCCAGCTTCAAAGATAATATTTCCATTACCATTTAGTAGATCGCAACAGCCGACAACAATTGTCCAAAAACGAACACTTACATTTCCGATTCACTGTTCGTGATCGGTTGCATTCCTCTTAGCAGGGGAAAATTGCTCTTCTCCATTTTGTTATCCAACCCTTCTTTGGAAGACGTCATCGACGCAATAATTGATTTTGATTCGCTGTCATATTCTGTCAAGTCTCTTGCCTGACGAAAAGGGGCCGTATTTTTCATTTAAAACTGGTAAATTATTTTGACAAATTATAATCAACACACACTCGACAAACCTTTTGATGTTTTGTACTAGCAGACTCCATCGACTTATCCTCCACGTCAATGTATACTGCATCGCTGTCATATATTAGGCCGCCAACGCCCGACATCGGAGCGTATATATTCCGTTCGTTAACATTTAATGTGCTAAAGACCAGCAATGCAATTACAACGAATTAAAAATCATAATGATAATAAGGGCAAGAACCAAGTTATCGTACTCTATTCCATCACATAAATATTTGAATTTTAATCCCTGATAATTTAAAATAATCTTTCAGGAGTAGGCAAGAATTTATTCACCGTCTTTGCTTCTTTTCTCCTTTTTCAGGTAGAGGGCAGGGATCTTGAATAAACTTGATGTTAGTAATGGCTTGATCTCCCATTCCTAGAAGCAAAAAGAGAATGAATTAAGAGTTTTTAATACAACTTCAATGTCAACGGCAATCTTTCAAAATAACTAGTGCAAAGAAAGGTTTGAAAGCATTGGTCTAGCCTAAAATACATAGCACAAAGATCAGAGTGGAACAGTTGAGGTCATTATCATGATTTACATATTAGAAATTGAACCATCCAACACAAAGGAATCAGGGAATAAAACACTGATGTGATGTATTCTACCTGGAATGTGAACGAGGGATTTGTCTTTCAAGTATGTTCCCCTGACAAAGCCATAAAGAGAAATGCACCGATCTGTACTCGGGTCTTGTCGCAACNATTGTGAAAAATAAGAATTATCGATATACAAGAAAAATATTTTCCTGGAAACTTGTCAAGAAAATATGAAAATTATTTTGGTAATCATTCTTATTGCTGCGAGAGCTTCCTCAGCTATTGGTGAGTTGTGTGGGTGCTCATTTTATATTTCTTTTATACTCAGTAAGCCTGTTGTGGAAATAAAAATGATCGGGAAGGGTTTCTCTTAACGATGCATATTTTGCGTTGAATTCTTAACAGACGCGCCGAGAAATTTGTCGGTGTCAGCAATCAAGGCTGACTCATTTTTGCTGAAGTTTACCGGAACTGATGATGCAGCGACTTATAACGTTCGAGTTATTGCTTTCCACCTGTCTTCTGATTCACGTTACTTCCCAATAAGTAACAATTCTGCAAAGGTTGGCTAATTAATGCTGTTGAACGTGTATACAGGATTTGTTATCTCTGAGCGTAAGACTTTTTTTAGATAGCTACATTTCAGGTCACCAAACTGAGTGCCAACGTGATATATGATGTTGCTGTCCAGGGTGGCGCAGCTGACGGAAGTACAAGCAACTTTTCGGAAATTATTCAAGTTAGAACTAGTAAGTAAATAAAGTTTGTTTACCTAAATACGGGAAATTTTCCAGAAAAATGGTATTTTGACCTGGTGACAAAATATAGTTAGTAGATATATGACGTATAGATAGACTCATATTGTAATCAAAATGCATTATTGAAGAGTTATATAGCTGTGTTCAATTTTTGGAATTTATTATTTTACTTTTAGTTGTCTCGTGGGAGAGATCTTATCTGTGCCATTTACTAAAGTAGAATAATACCTACGCAAATGTGTGATTGATTGACAAAACCCACGTTCATTAAAACTGTTATGATTACATTTTTTTCTTTTCTGAAGATCCGAGAGATGCGTGGGTTTCTGTAAGCAAACCTCTCATTCCGACGTCCATCACAGTGTTCCTAGAGCCTGTGCCCGGAGCAACAGAATGGAGAATCTTCCTGCAAAATGCCATAAGTGACGTGGAGGAGTTACTGGATGTGACGAAGCCCTATCACACGTACAGGACTTTCGAATAGCTAAAATTATCCCAAATTAATACAGTTTCTTAAATTCAATTTCTTACCTAACTGTCACATTTAGTTTTAACAGCCTCACGCCAATTACACAGTACACGGTTAAAACACGAGTATCGAAAGTTGGAAACACTGTTCTTTCCGAAACAGCTAGTCCATTTGGAGAATCAGTCGAATTTACCACTAGTAAGTACTGCAGATTCTATCTTCTTGTGAGGAGAGTAAATCATTCAAGGTGTTATCTGTGATTGAGATACATACCCGTCACTAACTTCGTTTGAAACTTATTTCAAGCTCAACTTACCCTATTCGGAAGAGTAAAGCTTTTGCAAGAAACCTATTTCAGCGAACTAAGTAACAAAAGCTCGGAAGATTATATGGTGTTTGTCAAAAGATGGGAACCTGTACTGCGAAATGAATACATAAAGGTTCATCGAAACGTTACGTCTGTTGAAATATTGGAACTGGAAGATTCAGTAGGTGTAGTTTTGTGTCACCACGAGATATTTATATCGGATCCTGTCATTCCGAACGTCTCCACTTTCTGGTTATCGAATGCAACGCTTTTTGAAAATTCTACAGCTACAACAGATGGTTGGATATTGAGATTTCGAAAATGTTCATGATATTTGCGAGTTAACGCTCTTCATTTATCTAACAGTGAACCCCGGCCGCGGATACGCAATTGCAGTGACCACTGCAGTCGGTTTATCCCTTTTGTACGATGAAGATACGAAGACATGCCCTGCTCTCGATGAAAAACGTTTCCAATTCACCCGTGGTGAAAATACATCTGGAATAATTGTTGTCGATTTTAGTCACGATGAAAGCAATCGACCAGATTACATTATTGCAATTAGATTCCGTGATACTGGTACGCTATAGCCTTTTGTATCAACGTTAAGGAAAAATATTTTTATTTATAAAACTAATAATAAGAATTTTATTGACAGAATTTTTAGTGGAACCAGGGAGCCAGAATGAGCAAATCATACAGCTGGATTATAATAGTCTTTACAGCATTGATCAAAACCACCTGTTCAAAATATGCGAACCAAGCGATAACTCTATTGCGTTATATAGTAGACATTACGGGGCGTTCAGTCAATATACACTTCCCGGGCGAAACAGTAGTTTCGTATTCTCCACAGGTGAACATATTCATTGATTCAATATACATGAACAATTCATTGCAAATACACATGCCTTTATTTTTATAAATACATCCAGGCCCAGAACAAATTGATGTTGCATCTGTGATCTACGGTGCAACCGCATCCCTGAAGGGCATAATACTGACGATTCCTGCAGTTTACAGAGCAGCGTTTTATAATTTTTCTATCACAGGAATATCTAGCACCTCCGTGTCGGATTTGGATAGTTCCGGTCAAGTCGAAGTAATATTCTGAGTTATAAAGTTAATAATAAAACCAACGCTTGAACGCTATTGATGTTACTGCACTAGGTAACCCTAACTGACTTCGAAGCGTTAACAGAGTACCAGATCGAATTGACAGTCACTCTCAACCACCCTTTGGGATCATTCTGGGAGAAAAACACCAGCGACCCCGCCTATTTTCCATTTTATTCCGGTGTGCGATTTTAGAATTTCAACACCTTATCTCGTTACCGATATTAATTTTCATTTGGCTTCATTACGGTTATTTTTAGGTAGTCCCAACTCAACAACTATCCGCATAGTCGAGGTATTTTCAACGCGTTTCAGAGTACTGTACGAAACGATTCAATACGCTACAGAATACGTTTTAGAGATCGGCAACGCCTCTTTTCAACGCAACTATACCAGTACTCATAAGAGTTGGTACAGTATTGACCACGGAGTAGAAGGGGAGGTTTATAATGTGCGAGTTGCAACTCAGAATCCATTCGGAACAGGGGTGTTTTCCTCAACTAAGTCGACGCGTAAGATTTCTCCTTATTTCAGACGGAAGGCCTTTTTTGGAGTTTTAAAGAAATTAGCTGACAATAATACTGAATATAAATGAATATATTAAAGAATTTTGGAGGTTTATCAACATCAATGAAACATTCATGACACTCACCTGGGATACGGAAGCAACCGATTCGTCTTACGAAGTATCTATTACGTCAAGGCCTGCGATCGCCACAGTCGCTGTCAGTCAATATCATATAGCTGGACTATCTGCAGGAACCTTTGTTAACGTCAACGTCACTGCCATATCTGCCAATGGGAGTCGAATTTTATTGTTCAACGATAAACAAATAACAGGTAGAGGTTCAACATCGATTTTACAACATCCTTAGTTCCAGGGCCGTACTGGATTATCCGTTTTGCTGGCTTAGGAGGGTTTATATATAGAAACCTGTAGTACTTCTCTGTTATCTATAATCTATATTACATCTAACAATATGTCTAAAATATCAAACAATGTTTTTCAGATGGAATAAAACAACTACTGAATGTAAATATAGTTAGCGTCAAACTAAATCAGTTTGCATATATCGGTATATATATGTATGTATTGAGATTATTTACAATATACATTACCTGTAATAACTAACAAAATTCGGGTTCGGATACAGACTATTTTGTACAGGGTGTATGACATTTTTGTTCAGTGCCTGGGGAAGTGGTCAACGTAACGCTACTCTATTCAAATCAGTCATCACTACACATCATGTGGGACAGCGTACGAGGAGCGAGTTCTTACTTTTATTGGCTGCATTACTGGAACGATTCCAGTCTTTTGACCACGGCTTTATCTTACAACAATTCGGTGAAACTGGTAACGTTAGCTGCTGGACGTCGATACCAATTTACGGTATCTGCGTTCAATACAGCAGGTAATGGAACACAAACAGTGCGAGATTTTAACACAGGTAATCACACTTAACAGCTTAGTATTCTCACCTTTTATTAAAACGTCTATCATATTTCATCTTCAGACCTTGATCAGCCAATCCTATCAGAACAACCAGATTTAGTTTACCAAACTGGATTCAGAGTCTCCTGGATTGATGCAAATGATGCTGATTATCATATCATAAATGTAGTCGCTGCTGATGGGAGCAAATTGAATTTCACCGCCTATAAATCTCCTTCGAACATCACTGATCTGACTGCAGGAACCATTTACAACATTTCTGTTCAAGCTGTTTATGAAATAGGGAACACCAGTTCAGAAATATTACAGCAAATAACTGGTAAACTCACTGTTACTAGTCGGCTAGGCAGTAGTTGCTATATATCCTATATGGTATAATAAAACCCACCGTTATTGCAGTTCCTGGTAATCCAGAGCCACTTACTCTCATCAGACGTACAAATCAATCTTTGACTGTAATGTGGCCAATGGTACAAAGCGCCATGTGGTACAATATTTCCACTGCAGGTAAAAAATCTTAATTTTAGTGATATCAAAACGTATCAAATCAGTTCATTTTAAGCTCAAGTATAAATTCATTTACAAGACTTGAAAGATACAACTAGCTTCCTTAACTGGACCTTCACCAATTTGGAACCTGGAACAATTTATTTTGTTCATGTTACTGGAAACAATAAAGCGGGACCCGGCATGACAGTGACTGAAGATTTTGAGACTTGTAAGGAACCATGCTGAAAAGAATTTACGGAACAATTAGGATCAGTAGTAATGACAAAGATTATTTTCTAGTGTCAAACAGTCCTCCTAACATTCACATCTCAGATGTTAGGCAAACCTCGTTTAAAGCATTTTGGGACTCTCAGAGAGGAGCAGTATATTACTATGTTAGTGTTATATTTACTACTGGAGCTATGGTTCAAAGTAAGCTGTGCAAATCTTTGCAATAAAACTACTACTAAAACTATTGAGTCAATATACTGCACTGGTACTCTGCTCCATGTCTATTATTTAATAGATCCTGAAGGAACAGGAGCAGTATCTGCAAACAACACAGTTGTATCTAACTTAGAACCTGGTAGAACCTACACGGTCTCTGTCTTAACTTCATCGACTACCGGAAATTCGAGTACAGTTTCAACTACTGTTTTACTTCGTGAGTTATGTGTTTCATTATTTTACACTTCAAATGTACTGTTGTACAACAACTTCAATAATTTAGACAAATATTGCATTCAT